>BHFV01000072.1:0-47483 GCA_003568905.1 Trebouxiophyceae sp. KSI-1 | reverse complement strand
CCCGAAAACGCACTGCACTGCTGCAGAGGGTCAGCAGCCTGCTCAGCAGTGCCACGCGGCTGAGGAGGCTGCAAGCACCGTGCTGCAGGCCGGCAGGGCTGTCGGCTGCCTGCCCTGCAGACCGCAGGGCTGCTCTCCTCCGAGCGGGTGCGAGGGATGCGGAAGCGAGTCCAGCAGGAGCACAGCACAGCAGGGCGAAGCAGCTTAGCCCGGGGGTGGCAGGAAGTAGGCAGGGTGGCAGCAGGTGGGGAGCTGGAGGACACCTGAGGCCCTCGACCTCCTGGCCGGCTGCGAAGCCCGGCAGGCCAGCTGGCGCCGGCGCCGGCTCGAAGCTGCCGCCGGAATAGAACATCCAGTAGACGCCGACGCCGACGTTGACTGCATCGCTGGAGAAGATCTGCAGCAAGCATGCGGAACGGCCTTTCGGTTACGACGGACAGCAGCTGTGCACAGCTGGCACAGCCGTGTCCCAGCAGACAGACCCGAGGCGAGTCTCCCAGGAGAACGTGAGAACCGAGAGGAGATGTGATGCGACCATCGCTCATCACAATCTGGCCGATCGTGCTGCAGCAAAGCTGCTGGTTTGTCTCTCCTGGAAAGCTTGCCGGGAAAGCGTCATCCGGCTGCTGCCCTGGGTGTGTGCAGGCGGGCGACCCCTGGCCAAGCAAAGCCAGCTGAGGCTTCTGCCAGCATTGCACAGCTGCCACCATGAATGAAGCTGCAGCTGCTGCAGAAAGGGGCGTGCCTGCACGTCTGACACGCTGACCGAGCGAGTGTCGTGCCACCACCAGTCCGCGTTCGGCCCCAGCACCTGCCCCTCCTTGCCCGGCTCAGTCGGCGCGCCCGCCGCCTCAACGCGCCGCCAGCTGATGCCATCAGGGGAGGTCGCCAACCCTGCAGGCGCGCCACGGGCTTTGCTGAGGATGAGTGTCGCAGCTGGAAGCAGCTCTGCCATGCTTGGGGAGCTGTGGGGGGGCCACGCCTATGGTGGAGGGTGGTGAGTTCCCGCCAGCTTCCCGCGAGGCGTAGCCGTCGTACCACATGTACCATCGCTGCTCGTCGTCGCCCATGAAGCAGCGCACCTGTTTGGGAGCGGGCACCAATCAGCAGAGAATCGCACAGTGCTGTCACTTTCTGTTTTGCATCTTCCTGAGGTGTCGTGAGGGGCAGTTGACGGGCTTCAGGAGCGCACCACGGGGCTGCCCACGCCGCCGGCGTCCCAGGCGTTGCTGCCGCTGGTGCCAAACACAAAGCCCGGCTGCCCAGCGGGGCTCGCTGTCCCGTTTTGCGATTGCAGGGCCTCCTGCAGCCGACGGATGTGGTTAGTCAGCTTCCAGCAGTCAAGGAGGTGGCTGGCAGGTGGGGAGATGGACAGTGCAGCAGTACCCACCGCAGCGCGACAGCTCAGCGACTGCCGAGTGCGTTGCCGCCGCTCGCCGCCGCCGCCTCTGCTGCGGGTGAAGGGCTGAGCAAGCGGGCGAACAGGCAGCAATCGCGACGCCTGATTCGAACCGGTACACGGCACGGCGGCGTCAGCTCTACTGGGCATGTGCGCATGCCGCAGGTAGCCGCTCATCCTGTGGCCTGATTATTGCTCGCGTTGCGGCTTTTGTTCGTGACTTCAATGATTTCTCGGATCTTTAGTCTTCCCACGGCCGGCAAGCGGCTGATCGAGAAGATGCAAAGCCGCTACTTTTGCGCCGACTTCGTGTCCCGTGTTGCGCTCGTGTGACGCTCTTACACAAATCTATTCGCACCCCTATGTACTGGAGCCCCTTTCTGTGTCCGCCCCTCCTGCCTGTAGATGTCGAGATTTCAAGCGGGTTTATCGCACGCAACAGCCGCCCATTGCGGCGCAAGCACATCGCTTTCACAGTACCTTAGTACACATCAGTGCTTTCTTCAGTCCTAACCAGGCAAAATGAAAATGCAGCTGCAACAGAAGGCGCCCATCGCCGCGATGGTGGCCGGCCGCACGCCCGCGCCGCGCGCGCAGCCTGCCGGCGCGCAGGCGCTGAGGCAGTCGGCCTTCCTGTACGGCTCGCCCGCGGCCTTCCAGAGCGTGGCTGCCCGCGCCACGGCGCCCGCGCGCGGCCAGCGCCTGGTGGTCGAGGCCGCTAAGAAGTCCGTCGGCGACCTGTCGAAGGCGGACCTGGAGGGGAAGACCGTGCTGGTGCGATTTCAATCATGCTAATTTATGTGAACAGTCGGCTGGGCTGACTATCGGCCGAGAACCGGAGCGACACACTGCTGCTGCATGTGGGCCGGCTGGCGCAGCCGTCGTGAAGCCCCGCGTCGACTGTTCCTCGCCTGGGTCGCGACATCTTGCCGAAAATTGCGATCCTGTGGCTGTGGTGGATCAAATGCGCCCCGCAGCCGTCGCTATATGCCCAAAGTTATCCGAGGTGACATGCGGATGCGGCCATCCGCCGCCTCCAGGCCAGCTAGCGGCTTAAGAATCCTATTTGGCTTTTGCAAACTCTAACTTGATCTCAACGCGCCATAAGGTGCGGGCGGACCTCAACGTGCCGCTGAACAAGGACCTGAAGATCACGGACGACACGCGCATCCGGGCCGCCATCCCGACGCTGAAGTACCTGGTGAGTCTCGCCGATTTTCTCTTTTGCTCTAATTCCAGTGATGACAATGGCCCGGCCAGCAGCTCGTGCCGATCCGGTTTGAAATTGCGCCTCGCAGATCGACAACGGCGCCAAGGTCCTGCTGACGTCCCACCTGGCGCGTTCCCGCCATCTTGGAGCCGTCACAAGCTGCAACAGAAATGGGATTTCAAAGCTGACGCCCCCAGCTTGCCGGGCACGCAGGGCCGGCCGAAGGATGGCCCGGAGGACAAGTTCCGCCTGAACCCGGTCGTGCCGCGCCTGTCCGAGCTGCTGGGCATCGAGGTGAGAGGCTTCCGCCCGTCTGCAGCCATGAGCAGCCGCACCGCAGCAGCCACTGAGGCAATTGCTCCCCTGCGCCACCCTCAGGTGCAGAAGGCCGACGACTGCATCGGCCCTGATGTCGACGCCAAGACCAAGGCGCTGCAGAACGGCCAGGCGCGTTCCATCTGCCACACCCTCGGTGCCCAAGCGAGCAGCAGTGCCTTCATTGGCGAGCATCAGCCTGACGCTTCCGCCTCTTTGCCTGCCTCAGGTACTGGTGCTGGACAACGTCCGCTTCTACAAGGAGGAGACGAAGAACGACCCCGAGTTTGCCAAGAAGGTTCTGCCGCCCTGCTCGCCCCTCTCTGGGATGAAGCAGGCGGTGCAGCCCCAGCAGCAGTCCGGCTGACTGGCCACGCGCGATGCCTGCAGCTGGGCGCGAACGCGGACATCTTTGTGAACGACGCCTTCGGCACGGCGCACCGCGCGCACGCCTCCACCGAGGGTCAGGTCCCACTGGGCTCCTTCACCCGTGCCATAGCACAAACGCAGGGTCCCAGAGAATAGAGGCAGTGCTGCATCGAAAAAAGCTGCTGCAGCACCAGCAGCAGTTGCATGTGTGTGTGTGTGTGGAAAGACAGTCACACATTCTCACCGATCTTTCTTTTGCTACTGCTGCTGCTGACTGCACTTGCCGAGGCTCGCAGGCGTGACGAAGCACGTGCAGCAGTCGCTGGCGGGCTTCCTGCTGCAGAAGGAGCTTGACTACCTCGATGGCGCCGTCAAGGAGCCGAAGCGGCCGTTCGCTGCCATCGTTGGCGGCTCCAAGGTCCGTTTTTCTCCACCTCTTGCGCCATGCCGCAGTGCTGTCTTTGTTCCTTGGCAGCCTGGCAAGCATGGGCCTGCTGCTGCTGCGCGCTACAGAGGCAGGCACACTCACCGTCAGCCCAGCCTGAGCGGCGCTTGCCAGGCCAGGCCGACAGAGATTGTACCCAGAGCAGCGTTCATTCAAGCAGCCCGCGGTCGCGCTATTTCTGCACGTGCCCAAAACTGAACAGGCATCTACTGGACGATGCGCCGTTGCGCTGATTTGAAAGTTTCAGTGACTCGAATCTGAATTCAAAGCTTCAAACACGATTTCAAACGTGCAGGTGAGCAGCAAGATCGGCGTGATCGAGTCCCTCATTGAGAAGGTCGACAAGATCATCCTGGGCGGCGGCATGATCTTCACCTTCTACAAGGCGCGCGGCCTGTCGGTCGGCTCCTCGCTGGTCGAGGAGGACAAGCTGGAGCTGGCCAAGAGCCTGGAGGAGGCCGCCAAGAAGAAGGGTGATCGCTCCCTCCCCCCTTTCCGCCTCCCTCCGGCTGACCCCGGCCTGCTGTTGTCGCAAAGAGGGGCCACGGTTGATTGGAGACACATGGGTGCAACAAAGGTTGCCTGGCTGCCTTCCTCCCCTTTCTCTGACGTTTCCCCAGCAACCGTCTGTGGGCACGTGCGTCCAGCTTCTGCCGCCAGCAGCTATCCTTGGTCAAGGTGGGGGAGCAATTTCTGCGGCCTGCTGGGCTGCACAGGGCGTGCCCAGTCCGGCCCAGCCTGGCTTTCAGTGTGGTGAAAAGCTCTGCTGGCCTTGCGCACTGACGGCCCCTCGCGCCGCGGCAGGGGTTGAGTTCATCCTGCCGACGGACGTCATCATCGCCGACAAGTTCGCCGAGGATGCGAACGACAAGGTGGTGTCGGTCGACCAGATCCCCGACGGCTGGATGGTGCCTCCTCCTCCCTCTTTGGCTGCGTCCTTGTATGGCCGAGCCGGACCGTCGGCCTGCTTGCGGCATACGAGCTGCACGGCATGCTTGGAACGATTGGAGGGCTTATCTGCCAGCACGCAGGCGGCACGCTTCTTCATGGCATGCCAGGCGCGATGCAGGTTTGGTGTGGTATTAGATTGCATGCATGGCCTCATGCAGCCCGCCCCGCCCCGGGGCGGCTCCCAGCTGCGCCCGCCCTTCCCGGCTGGACTAGTGCGCTGACTCAGCGCCTGCATGCGGCCGGCAGGGCCTGGACATCGGCCCCGACTCGCTCAAGGCCTTCCAGGACACGCTGAAGGAGTGCAAGACGATCGTCTGGAACGGCCCCATGGGCGTGTTCGAGATGGCCAAGTTCGCCAAGGGCACCTTTGGCGTGGCAGAGACGCTGGCCGGTGCGCTGCCCGTCCCTTTGTTCCAGATGCGAACAGCACAACAGGCACATCTCGAGCGTTCTCAGGACGAGTCCAGACCGCGTGCTTGCTGCATCGCGCTTGCAGCCAGCCAGGGCCCTGCAGACAGCCGCCGGCGGCGCCAGCGCGACGTTGCTGGCTGCCCAAGCTCTCCATGCATCAGCTCCACTCGCAGCCTTATCTGACAACGAGCCAAGTGCCAAACGGCCGGCTGCGCCCATTTGCAGCTTCACATGCGGCCGCAATCGAGTCTCTAATGCCTGTACTGCTCCTCGCTTCCTCGCCCGCAGGCCTGAAGGATGCGATCACCATCATCGGTGGCGGCGACTCGGTCGCGGCCGTCGAGCAGGCCGGCCTGGCCGACAAGATGAGCCACATCAGCACGGGCGGCGGCGCCTCCCTGGAGCTGCTGGAGGGCAAGGTGCGTGGGCGGCCCCGCCCTGCTTATGTCAGCGTCACTGGACGCAAAAAGGGAGCTGCACAGGAAATCTCGAGCGGGCAGGAGAGAGTGGGCTTGACAAAGGGGGGTGGGGGTTGGCAGGCCATCATTAGTGGCTGCGGCGGCATGCAGGCAAGCAGGCAGGCGAAGCTGCTGCGAGCATTTGCATTGATGGCAGCCATGACTGGCAACATTTGCCTTGTGCACTCGCAAGCTCTGCACTCAACCTGATGAGGACGACAGGACATCGACGCCTCCCTCACAGCTGCATTCTGTCGGTGCTGCAGGTCCTGCCCGGCGTGGCTGCCCTCAATGAGAAGTGAGCGCCCGCTTGCTGCGCCTGAGCGGTCGGGCTGCGCACCGGCCGTCCATGCGCCCGCAATAGGAGTGTGTCCCAGTCAGGCTGAATTTTGGCAGGGCCCTGGCCCCGCTAGCGCGGGCGCCGGCTTGCGTTCTGACGAGCAACCGACGTGACGCGTCCCTCAGAATGATGATGCCTTCGATAATAATTACTGCATTGCTGCTCCAACCGCCGGCGTAGTTGGTGTAAACGCTTACTACGCAAGGCAGCAGCTGCCCACTGCTGCAACCAAGAGCCATGCCATCGACAGGAGTTGTCAGCCTCATGGCTAAATGCCTTCCCAACCTGTGGAAAGCAGGCTGTGAACTTTCTTATGGCGCAGCACGCTCTGCTCAAAGACCAAAGATAAACGAGATGCATCGCAAGAGAGCCACGAGTCGCCGGCACGGCGGTCTGGCGCGCAAGAGCTCGGGCGACAGGAGGTGATAGGCGTCGACCGCAGTGGGAACCGCGCCACAGCACAGGCGCGTCTTCATGCTGGTGTTGCTGCTTTTTTAAAGTGAATGCATGGTTTGTTTTCGTCCTTTTGTCGTTGTGACCTTCGCAGCGACGCCATCGGCATCTGGTTTGCCCGCATCGCATCTGTCTGCGACTCACCGGCCGGGATGGATGCGCGAACAAGACAGTAGTTCTCACAATTCATACAACTTGAAGCTGCCCGCTAGCCGCCACCAGACTGCGCAGCTTGGTCGATTGTTAACTAGCGCGCATCCGTCGGCAGGCTACGCCGCAAAGAGCAGCCGCGGGCGGACATGTCGGGTGAAGGCGCTCGCCAGGGCGGTAGCCCTCTGCTGGCCAGTGTGGCCAACGCGACGCCCTTCGTGCCTTCCGGAGGGGGCTCGCCGCATAGCCGCGGCGGGTGGAACGGCGGCAGCCCGGGAAGCAGCGCCAACGTGAACGCCAGACCATTTGTGCCTGCAGCCGAGCGCAGCGGCAGCATGCTGGGCGCTGACGCGCGGCCGTTCTTGCCAGGTCCCCCCCTTCTCTCCCAACTCCCATGCGGCATGCCCAACTCCCGGCTCCAGCAGGCCTCTCCCCCCGCTTATTCACGCAGAGGGCTAGAGCGCAGTGTTTTCTGCAATATTGATCTTACGTTGCTCTGCAGGCAACGGCACGGCGCCGCAAGGCAGCGGCCGGATCAATGCAAATGCCGCCGCCTTTGTTCCCTCCTCAGCCAACAGCTCCCCACTGCTGCGCAGCCAGGCCATGTCCACGGCTGCGCCTGCCTTCGTTCCAAAGGGCTTTCCGGCCGACAGCCAGCAAGGCACGCCTTCGTCTGCTGTCCTCACCTGGCTTGGTCGCACGTCAGCTAATTTTTCAAACACAGCAAGCTTGGATGTGCGCAGGCAGGGGAGGTCGGTTCGGTCCGCACGCTAAGCTGCGGCTGCAGCCGTCGCCGGAGCAGCAGCAGTACGGCTACCCGCCTGCTGAGGCGCTGGCAGAGGCGCGTGGCGGCGCCGGCCACGGACTGCCGCCCCATGCGCTGTCGCCGCACCCCTCTCCCAGGCACGCGCTCCGCCGGCACAGCGCCCTGCTCACTGGCCATGCATTTACACAGCAGGTTGCCTGCAAGTCAGCGCGCAGCATCGCCGGCGCTGCCGTCCTGGACAATCCTTGCAGCCTGCTTGTGCCGGCTGCCTCCGGCGCGTGCCAGTTCGTCATGCAAGCATCGGACACACAGTCACTCCCCCCAACCACAGTCCGGGCTTTTTCGGCTGTAACTCCTGCGTAACCTGCGCAGGCACGGCGGCGGCGGTTACGGCCCGCCACACCCCGGCAGGGGCGGCCGCGGTCGCGGGGAGGTCGGAGCGCTGGGAGCGAGGCTGCTGCAGGGGCTGCCGGTCGAGCCCGGCGGCCCGGGCCGAGGGCGCGGCAGAGGCCACGGCAGGGGCGGGCAGCCACGTTATGGGCAAAGCCAGGGGGAGCTCGCCCGTGCGCAGGCGGCGGCGGCGGCGGCTGCCGAGCAGCTGCTGCCGCAGCTGCAGGCGCAGTCATACATGGCGCTCGCGCAGGTGCAAGGCCTCCCTCGCTGCCTCTCAGCCGAAGATGCCCGGCTGTAAAGCTGCTGCCCGATCGCTACGCCGCTTCCTGCTCCTGGCATACGCCACACTGTTTGGTGGCATGGCACTGCCCCTGCTGCTGGGCAGCCCAGGGCATGACTGCATCCAATTACAGCGGTCTTTAAAAAATACGTGGTGCCACCATCGCGGCTCTCGAATACTCCACCCTTTCGAGTCTTTGAGACGATCATATGCTGCTGCTGCTGCTGCTGCTGCTGCTGCTGCTGCTGCTGCTGCTGCTGCTGTTGCAGGGGCAAATAGAGATGTACATCTGTGTGGCGGAGGTCCCTGAGCTTGCTGTCCGCTGGCCGTACAGATGTCGCCCGAGATGGCGGCGGAGACGCGGCTGCCGGAGTCCGTCCGAGAGTACCACTCGCTCTTCCCGCTGGAGGACCCGCGGGCGGCCGAGGATGCGCCGCCCAGCGCTCTCCCCGTCCAGAGCCTGGTGCTGAAGGGCGTGAGCGCGCACGACGGCCGCGCGTATGCGCTGCGCCGTGTCAGCTGCCGTCAGGCGCGCGCCTCCCTGCCCCGCCACCCAGCTGCTTTGTGGTGACAGGCGCTTGCGCGTTGGCGGGACGTCAAAGTGCTCTAGAGCTCGCTCGAGTGTTCTGCCGCTTTTCCAGGCTTGATCCCCCGCAACCTCCGGTTGCTAGCGCCCCTTTTGCTTCGAGAAGCCACATCCGCGGTGTCGCTTGTGATCGTGCTCCGTGTGCCGCCTTGCCGATGGGCAGCAGCCCTCCGATTCTGGAGCAGTCCACAGCTCCAGGCCAGCAGGCGTTTGCCTGCCCTCAAACTCGCCTCACAGCGGCGCCCACGGCAAGGCAGCCAGTCTGCACCCCTCACAAAGCCAGGGATACTAGTTTTGTGGCAACATGCACATAATTCCAGCAGAACCAGTGTCCTCAGCTCGTGCCTGCTGCTGTTGCTCCGAGAGCAGGTGCCGCCCAGCCACGACCTGCTGGCGCACGCGGCGGACGTGGTGCGTGCCTGGGCCTGCCTGGGGGGACACCCGGGCCTGTGCGTGCCGCGCGCCGCCTTTGCTTCGCCGGAGCCGGCGGCGCTGTGGGTCGCGCATGACTTCAAGGCGGGAGCGGCCACGCTGGAGGCGGCCCGGCTGCAGCCGCAGGTGGCGGCCAACGGCCTGGTGCAGGCGTGCCTCCAATGCCTCTGCTGACAACCGCAGGGCTGCCACTTGCGGCTTGCCTTGCCACCGCAATCATGCAGCAGCTGCAGTGGGCGGCACGCCGATGCATCCTGACCGCCAGACGACATGCATTACAGCTGATATCTGGAGCTCTGTGTCAGACGTGAAGCCCCGGTCTTTGTGCGAGCCAAGGGACTGCTCACTCCCCGCCAGCCTGCATTTCCGCCGCACCTGGGCTGCAGCCCTCAAGGCCCCTCTCAGCCACTGATGCCCAGGCGCCCGAGCAGTACCCCTTTTTGCCCGGCTGTAACCCACGCGCCACCGTCTGATCGCAGGTCGCAGCTCCCCGGGAAGACGAGCTGTGGAGCTACGCCGTGCAGCTGGCGGCGGCGCTACGGGCGGTGCACTCGGTGGGCCTCGCCTGCCGCGCGGCGCTGCACCCGTCTAAGCTGCTGGTGACGACTGGCGACCGCCTGCTGATCGGTTCGCCCCCGCAAGCCGCCTGGTTGTCCCCACCCAAGCAGCGGCACTGCACCTGCACGCTGGGCGGCGGGTCTGCGAATCAAGCAGGGAGTCCCATGATATGCCCGGACAGACAGGCAACGACTGGCGAGAGAGACGCATGTTTGGCAGACGCGGCCAGGAAACGGCAGCTCTGGGTGCGGGAGCGATGCGCTGCCGGGAGTGACGTGACGCGCGCGACGAGACGCAGGCTCTCTGGGCGTGGCGGAGATGGTGGCGGGCCGCGCGGCCCGGCAGGACGACGTTGCGGCGCTGCAGGCGGAGGACCTGAGGGCGGTCGGCGGCGTGCTGCTGCGGCTGGCGTGCGCCGCGCTGCCGCACGCGAGCCTGGACGCCTGCGCCGCGCACCACTCCCCCGAGCTGACCCGCCTGCTGGCCGCGCTGCTCGGGCAGCAGCAGCCGCACATTGCCAGCTGGCGCCAGGCGCGCATTCGCAGCTCCTGAGACCCTTCGGCTCACACCTGCAGTCTGCCAGCTCGCAATTTCCCTGCTTCAGAGGCAGCCAGCCGGGTCCAGGGCCACGGCTTGCAGTCCCCACTCTCCCGCCCGAAATCGAGCCGCCTGGCTCAGCTGGCGGCCGGCGTGCAGCTGTCGGCGGCGGTCGCGGAGCGCTCGCTGGCCGAGCTGGACAGCCGCTCGCTGTTTTGCGACGCCGTCGCCGCCCAGCTGGCCCGTGAGGCCGAGAACGGCCGGCTGCTGCGGCTGCTGGCCAAGCTCTCCATGGTGACAGAGCGGGCGGACGTGGACCTCGAATGGGCAGAGACTGGTGCCGCCTCCCCCCCCACACCACCCGAGCCCGGGCCACCTTTGGCCGCCCGCCTCCAGCCAACAGGGCCGGCTGTGAGTCCTTGCTTAGATTGGATTTCTGGCGTTGCTGCATGTGGCCGTCTAGCACTTCTGGCGACATTCACAATGCCGGGCCTGCTGCACCCGCTTCAGCAGAGAGGGAGGCCTCGCGCCATTGGCATTATTGACAGCGGCTGCATGCAAGCTTTGCACTGCGTGTCCATCTTTTGCCGCATGCTGCGCCTGTCGGCTGACTGCGGCTTCAGCGCTGCAACTGCAGCAGAGCGTGCAGCCTGCGTGCGCTCCTCTCGTTGCCTCTGCCTGACCGCTCCCGCCTCCTGCAGGCGACCGCTACCTGCTGAAGCTCTTCCGCGACTTTGTCTTCCACCAGAGCACCGAGGACGGCTTGCCGCTGCTGGAGTGGGGCCACGTGGTCGAGTGCCTGGCCAAGCTGGACGCCGGGGCGCCGGAAAAAGTGCTGCTGCTGTCGCGCGACGAGGCCAGCATGCTGGTCGTGTCCTACGCAGACGTCCGCCGCTGCCTGGCCGGCGCATTCGCAGAGCTGCAAGCTCGCTCCCCGCCCGTCCGGTGACCCTAGACAGACGGCACCGCGCTCCTCCTTGTTGTGCCAGATTGCAGCAGCAGGACGCAGTTCTTTGTTTCTGCACCTGGCGCCGGGGCAAGCGATTCTTTTCTGAGAGGTATCTATTGCGGCGCACCCTCCAGAGGGAGGGTTGCGCGCAGCCGTGGTCGCACATTGCTGCACTGTGGCCGTCCTGCTCACTTTGGTGGCGGCAAGGAACGGCACTTGTTGAAAACGAGCACAGTCTCAGCCCAACTGCAGGGGGGCTAGTTGCAACAAAGCAGAGAGCAGCCGTTGTCCTGCTTGTGAAGTGAATTGCGAGTGCTAGCCATCAGCGGTGGCGGCCTGCTGCATCCGCACAAGCCGCTCCCGCAGCTGGCCCACGTCCAGCTTCCGCTCGACGCGCAGCATGGCGCCCACCTCCGCACGCGTCAGCCTGCTCAGCCACTCCGGCAGCGCCTCCTGGAGCATGTCCAGCATGCGCGGCAGGTCCTGTGCGCCTCGCTTGCCCCACGCGCCTTCAAGCCGACTCAGCACCTGCGCCGCCGCCAGTTTTACGGCCAGTTGCGGCCCCGGCGAAGGGTCGAGCGCGCAGACCTCGGTGGGGCGCGCCTGCGCGAGCGGGAGCGCCGCGGGGCCGCTGGGACCGAACACGGCGCGCACGGCGTCGAACGCGCGCGGCAGCTGGTCGATCGCCGCAGCGCGCGCCCGGGCATCCGCCGCCTCCGTGCACGCAGCGGCCGCCTTGGCCGCTTGGTTCCGTTGCACTGCGCGCAGCGCGGACAGCGAGACCGGCAGCGTGCCGTCCATCGACTGGCGCCGCATCTCGCGGTCCAGCGCCGCCTCGCCCGCCGGCGCGGCGTCCGGGAAGGCGAGCGCATCTGCGGCGTCGCTCGGCCGCCGCTCCTCCGGCGCGCCCGGGAACGTCAGCTTCTTGCCGGTCAGGCGGGATGAGCGCGGCGCTGCGAGGGCCCAGCGGCCGTCAGGGGCTCATTTCTCACGCCAGAGATGCGGCTGTCGGCTTTGGACGGGGCTGTCGGCCTGCCTGTCGGCGGCTTGCGAGCCGAACTGAGCGGCGTGCCCTGCCCCGGCCGGCTCTGCGGCGTGCTGGGCGAAGCGTTGCCGGCTGCGAGGGCTGGGGCCGCCGCCGGCGGCACGTCAGGCACGCTTTCCAGATCGAAGGAGGCGTCCCAGGTGGAGGGGTCGTCCGGCTCTCCGCCGCCAGCAGGGCAGGCCGCCAGGTAGTGCTCCCGCACCCGCCGCAGCAGCTCGTCTGCCATCTGCTGCCGCAGGTCCTGCGCCTCCCACCGGCCAGTCGTATCAGCGCCAGCCTGCATGCAAGAAGAGTGTTGCATCGCTGGCAGGGCGCAGGCGGGGCGCCTGGCGGGCGGCCGGCGTCCGCGCGGCGCGCAGCAGCGGCATCTCTATCAGGATCTGCTCGGCCGGCTTGGTCGCGCTGCTGCCAGGCTGGCTGGCGGCCGGTGGCAGCGCAGTCAGCTTGAGGGCGTCCGGGAAGGCCTCCTTCAGCTGCAGCAGGTGCTGCACCTGCAGCCCGGGAAGCACAGCCACACCATTCACTTCCGGCTGGAGAACTACTGGCACGAGCATGAACACTGTTTTCCTAGAGGCCGAACAATTGCCCCTGGAAACATGTTTGCCAGCAGAGAAGAGCTGGCAGTTTCCATCGCTGAGATTGGGCCGTTAGACAAGAGCGTCCGCCGCCGCCAGAGGGGCGTCTCACGGTGAAGGTGCGGCCCACAGAGTCCTCCACCGGTCGTTTTGCTGCCTGGAAGCTGCATTGCTGCTGCCGCTGCTTGCACAGCAGGTAGGTGGTCTGCAGCTTGCCTGCGGCCGAGAACATGGCCCGTGTGAGATGACAGGCTGCAGGGGGACCAAGGGCCGGTGACTGTGGCCGGGAGGCGCGCACTGAAAAAGTCAAGCAGCAGCGCGTACTTGGCCGGCAGCTTGCCAGCCGTCTGCCGCAGCTTCTGCGGTGTCTCTCCCGCCAGGCCGCTGCGCTTGAGTGTGCCTGCGCACCCTCGGCCCTTCAGCATTGGCGAGAGCGGGCGTGAACGCCTTTGGAGGAGGCGGTGAGGCCCTCACTGGCCCGCAGCGGCGAAGGGCAGGCGATGCCGCTCTTGGTGGGCGTGCTCTGCTGCGCCGAGTTGGCGGCTGCGCGCTTCTTGACCCACTCTGCCAGCCGCCCGGGCGAGCCTGCAGCGGTGCTTCAGCTGTGTATGTTGCTCCTTGAGCCTGCCACAAGTCAGCCGAGAGGAGCTGAGGACGGACCAGCACCGTTGGAAGGCGATCCAGAGAGGAAATCGCTGCGCAGCCGCTTGCCAGCCTCGAAGGCAGGGGAGTCGTCCTCCCCCTTGCGCTTCTGCGCATCAGGCCCGCCGGATTTATCGGTGATCATGCCCATCCCATCAGAAATTTTGGAGACTGCAGGCGAGGCACTATAAATACTACGTATAGCGCCGACACAGTCGGGAATGCGCGCCTTTGAGGCGGGGATGCTGCTCGCCATTCTTCCTCCAGACGGGTGCGGGCACTGACGGCTGTCTGGGTCGTAAGGATGAAGCCTCAGGAAGGCGTGTACGCTGCTAAAAGTGGCGTGACAGGCGCAAACCAATGTTGCCCGCGCGCGCCTACTCAAACACACACAACCCGTCAGGGCACGGCACCACCAAGAAAGCAAACGCAAGCGCAGTCTTGGTGCTGCACAGTGAGTATGCGGCATCAAGAGCCAGGCCGCAGAGCCAAGAGCTAGAGCCTCGAGGCTTTTCGCAAGGAGGGGGAGCATGGCCATCCAGGACTTGACGGATCTGCAGTACCTTGTGCCGAGGCACGTCCAAGCGCCTCCAGTGTTCACGCGGAATTCTTTGTCTCGCCGCTCGTTGCGCATTGGCGCTTGCGAGCTGTCAGGCGCGCCTGCATGGGGACCTGCACCCAGCTGCCCCCGGCTGCGCGACTGCAGGGTCGTCGGCTGGACCCTGCTGTGGCTGGTGGCCTTCATCGACACGCTACGCCACCGGACATCGAAGAGGCGGGGTTATCAGCTGCAGCGCGGCATCGTTGTTTGTCTATTTGCCTACGTCGTGCAGGACGTGCTGCTGCTGACCTACTCCATCCTCTCCAAGGGCAGTAATACGCGCGCACAGGACGATGTGCGCAAATCGTATTACGTTTTCTCCGATCTGGCGGACAGCATCTTCATGGCAAGTCCCTACATGCCTGCCTCCTGTCTGACCGAGATCGCAGCACGCAAGCAAGCAGGCCGACGCTCTTGCCGATCCTTGCGCAGGGGCTGCTGCTGCTCATCTCTGCTGGCTACTGGTGCGCCTCTGCTGCCTGTCCTGCTGCCAGCCCCGCTGCAAGGCGTCTGCCGCCACTGAAACACCCGTGCCTGCAGCATCACGCGCGAGAACCTGGGTCCGTACAAGGGCAAGGTGCTGCTGACGCCCATCATTTACTTTGTCACCAAGGCGGTGCGTGCTCCACACTCCCCCTGCGACTGCGCTCGCTCAGCCCTGCTGCTGCGGCAGGGCAGCTCAGATGGGGGAGGACTGGTGCAGGCGACGGACCTGATCCTGGACTCGTACGAGGGGACGGGGGACACGGTGGTGACCATCGCCGACTTTGATCCCTGGACCTGGTTCGTGCTCTACATTGCGCAGGCATGCCCTTCCCGCCGCCGCTCGACAGGAAGCGCCGCCCAGCCGCCCCCACCCACCTCCTTGCATGCGCCCCCGCCTCTGCGTGGGCGCCTCCCGCCTCACAGGAGGCCGCATCCGGGGAGCGAGGCCCAGCGCGAATGTGCGGTTGTAACTCACGCGCAGCCCTCCGCAGGTCGTCAGCCTCATGGCCTTCATGCTGGCGCTCGTCTTCATCTTCGAGATCGTCAATCGGGAGGTGGAGAGCATCACGCAGCGGAGGGAGGGCATTGTCGGGGCGGCGCCCGGCGAGCAGCCGGACGCGGCCGCCGCCGCCGCCGGCCAGCCGCAGCCGGAGCCGCAGCCGGGGCACGCGGTGCAGCTGCCTCACGAGGTGACAGAGAACGGCCAGCCGCTGAGCGAGGTGTACGCCGAAGTCACAGGTGCTCCTTCTCACGCCTTCCATTCCTCCCACCAGGGCCGCCCGCTTGTGTCGTGCTCTGGCGCGTCGTAAGGCATGGCTGTCTCTTGCACTTTTTGCGCCGTGCAATGCCTGCGCTTGCTGCGGCAGTCACGTGCCTGGCTTGCTGCAGACCAGAGCCCTTGGTGCTATGGTCATGCATGCAGCCCCATTCACCATCCGCGCCCCCGTCCCGGCTCCCTGCTGCCCGCCTCTCTCGCCTCGTCTACAGGCGCGGCAGCCCGCGCTAGGAACGTAACTGCCACAGCGTAACTGCCACAGCGTAACTGCCGCAGGCGAGGACCACGACGCGCCCAAGACGGTCGAGGAGGCGCTGCAGCACCGCACCAAGGTGACGCTGATGCGCCAGTTCTCCTGGGCAGCCGCAGCCTGCGTGGTCTGCTATGTGGCCGCCCTCATCGTGCCGCTCTTCTATTACAGGCGAACTTGCCCCCTCCTCTTTCAGGCTCCAGGCTCCGGGGCAGTTGCTGTCTGGCTGCCTGCGCAGCAGGGGGCATTCATCTGGCTCAGGCTGCTGACACGTGGGCGCCCATGTTTGCGGTTGGGCTGATGCAGAGAGGATTGGGACGCAAGGAAGCTGACAGGAAGGCTGGCGGATGGAGAGTGGTAGGGAAGGAGGTTGCAAGCATCGGCTGCCAGCCCCGAGTGTCAAGCTTGAAAAGAGGTCAGGAGTGCAGACCAAGCGCTGCAGTTCGTTTTGGGGGGAACTGAGCGGGAACTGTGCGGAAATGCAGCGAGCCCGGGGAGGAGGACACCGCCGTGCTGGTGGTGCTCATACTGTGGAACTGCGTGCGCTGGCTCTTCCTGGCCGGCCTCTGCTTCATCTTCAGGCCCGCCCGCCCCCGGCTCCCTCCTGTGGCCTGCCAAGCTCTGCATGAGACGGCAGCCGGACAGGAGGGCTTGCGTTGAGCTAAGCATTGTGCCCATGCTCCCTCCTGACTGCGAGGCCAGACTGGCTGCATCGGGCGGCGGGGTCACTGCAAAATGCTGGTCCAGGTGCGAAGGCGGTCAAAAGGGGGCCGCAATTTTTCTGTTGTTACTATTACTGTTATCGTCATTATCACAAATTGTTAGTATTATAGTGGGAGGGGGCCGCCAAAAAGCGCGTGGCGGCCGCAGGGTGCGGGACACAAACCCGTACCTGCTGCTGGACGAGGAGGGCGGCCTGGACACCGACTTCAGCTCTGTGGAGGTGCAGGCCCCCCTCCCACCGCTTGCGTGCCTTTCTGCCCTGCCCTCGCACAGTGCCAGAGCGAGTCTGGCTTGAGTCGAACACCTTGCCTCCTTTCGACAAGTTTGCATGCAAAATCAGGAGAGTCGAAGATACATTGTCTGGCTGGAGCGGGTTCCGGCCCCTTGAATTCGGTTTGCAGAGAGTTTGCATATCGCAAGTGCCGGAAGCGTCAGCAAGGCCGCACAATGAAGAGGCAGAGCCGTTCCCCCCCCCAAAGAGGGCTCGAACCCGACCGACCGCCTGCAGGTGCACACCGAGCTGGGCGTGCTGTCCTCGACTTCGGACAAGCCGGGCGAGGAGGGAGTGGACCGCAACTACTCTCTCGGCGACGAGGAGGAAGAGGACGAGGCGGCAGCCCGCGGCCGCAGGCGGCTCATGCCGCCCGGCCACCCAAAGAGCAGTATAGACTAGGCCAGCCACAGGGAGCGGTCTGCCTGTCCGTCTCTCTGCTTGTTCCGTCCGAGAATTTTGGTCGCGGCAGTGTTTCGACCCTTTTCGTTTCGGCAGTTCCCCAGGCGGCCGCGGCCCGAGCTTCCCGAGTTGAGAGTGCGGCACCGGCGGCCGTGCGGCGGCTGCTGGGGAGAGTGCCGACTCTGTGGGGCGGCAGCGCATGAAGCATGCTGCCTCCGCATGCTGTCAAGGGCTCACCAGCATGAAGTGACACAGGGTCACGAGCTGTTTCTGGGGCGAGCGGCCCTGCCAACATACGCAGCAATAGCAAGCAAAAGCATGCAGCAAGTCCAGGGCGGCACAGCGCTCCTGTCTGCAGGGGTCATTTGCACACAGCCACCCCTGATAATGCCCGAGAGCCAGTCACTCCTCCAGGTTGATGGAGTCGCCGAATTTGCCGTAAAGCACCTGCGTGCCAGGCGCCAGTCGGCTCTGGCAATGCCCTCAGGGATGGACTTTGTGCTATGGCAGGGAGGCTGCCGCGCCTTTTTCAGCTGCTCCATCTTCTCGGCGATGCCCGCCTTCTCCTCCTCCAGAGCACTCTCCTCCCCCGTCACCATCTCTATTCCTGCGGCCATGCCAGGCTGTGCTGTCAGTGCAGCCCGCCTGGAGGCGCATGACAGCAGCAGGTGAGCAGATGGGGGCCCCACGCTTCTGCAGCCGCTCCTCCGCCTCCTCTGTCGTTGCGTGGTAAAAGCACTCGCCGACGATGTAGCGAACCTGCATGCCAGTTGATCGCGCTGGTAAGTGGCGTCCATTGCCAGCTGCAGAGCAAATAGGCAGGTGAGCAGGCAGGCCGTGCCTGCTCCTCGTCCAGCAGCATCAGCTCGTTGGACGCGTCCTCGTAGTCCTCCTTCTGCTTCTGCAGCAGCAGAACAGAGGATGTGAGCTCATGAGCCTGGCTGATAGGGACGAGGCCATCACATCGCTGGCGTGCCGCGCCTTGCGCCCCGCCAGCTCG
Source organism: Trebouxiophyceae sp. KSI-1 (assembly GCA_003568905.1). Classification (NCBI taxonomy): domain Eukaryota; kingdom Viridiplantae; phylum Chlorophyta; class Trebouxiophyceae; species Trebouxiophyceae sp. KSI-1. Next base: position 29,711 of record BHFV01000072.1, on the reverse strand, counting down.
GCGTTGATCTCTTTCAGCCGCTGGAAGCTCTTATTGAATGTGTTGATCTTGTCCTGGTCCTCCGCGGTCACGTCGGGAGTGCCCGCCTGAACCCGATCGCGTCATTTCAGGCCGGTCGGACGCACTGAAGAAGCCTGATCGTAAGTGTCAGTGTTGATGGCGCATGGACGCTTACCGCCATGGGCGCTGCTTGGCCTCCGACACGGACTTAAGCTTCCGAAAACGTTCGCATGAGCATTCCTAGCGCTCTAGCGATCGGAAGCAACTTGGCTTTGGCGCTAGAGTAGGCTTCGCGGCGAAGCTTCCGGGCCAGCCTGCCGAGCGTGTGTGCCTCCGTGTGCTGCATGCATGTCACGCACAGTTCCAGAGCATTACAAAGCATTGATGGCACACCTGAATATCCAGCAGCTGGCTGCTGGCCTGCGCAGCGGCGGGCGCACGCCAATCTCTCCGCAGCGCCTCTGGAAGCCCGGTGCGCACTAGGCCTAGCTCTCGAGTCGGGTCTCTTCGGGTGGTTTGGTTGTGAGGTCATGCCACACAGCCGTGCCTGCGTAAATCGTGCACAAGCGCCGGTGTCTCTGCGCTGAGCTTTTGAATCACATGCCGCACGTCCCGCTTGCGCCCTCTGTGCACTAGTGTCGTCTGAGGGCTGGCGCGACAAAGAGGCATGCCCGTGGGACAAAGGCTACATTGAACTGATCGTGGCTGCTGCTCACTCGCCAGCGGCAGCAGTTCGGCAACACGCGCAGAGCAGACCTGCCCTGCTGGTGCGAGCGGCGTCCGGCCCAAACGGCCAGGATGCGGCGGCGGCGGTGCCGGCCAACGAGCAGTCGCCTGCCTTTGGAAAGCTGGAGCGGCAGATGGCGGACAACTTGGCCACGAGGCAGCCGGGGCTGCGGGACGAGTGGACCGAGGTTGCAGGCTGCTGGGTGCTGAGCCCGCCCATCTCTGCAGGCACCACCCAGCTCACCGCCGCCGCACCTCACTTGCACGTGGACAAGGCATCTTCAGACTCCCATTGCATGGCGGCTGCAGGTCGGCCCAAGGCAGTGATCCACTTCCTCGGCGGCGCCTTTGTTGGCGCGGTGCCACAGCTGAGCTACCGAGGCCTGCTGGAGGCGCTGGCCGCCAAGGGCTACCTGGCAAGCCCAACCTCCACTGGCCATGCTCCAGTTCAAGCCTCGGGCTCAGGCCCAGGAGTAACTGCCGCGTAACTGCCGCAGATCGTGGCGGCGCCCTTTGCGACCGGATTCAACCACCTCCGCATCGCCGGCCAGGCGCAGTTCAAGCTGGAGAGCTGCATGCGGGCGCTGAACACCGACCCCTCCCTGCCGGTCTACGGCCTGGGCCACAGCATGGGCAGCCTGCTGCACCTGCTGGCGGCCACGCAGCTGCCCGTGCAGCGCGCGGGCAACGTGCTAATGTCCTTCAACAACAAGGACGTGTTGGATGCGATCCCCTTCTTTGCGCCGCTCATCGCCCCCGGCGCGCGCGCGCTCGCGCCCATCCTAGCTAGGGCAAGCTGTCCCTCTCCTCGACTCGGTCCAAGTGCGAGCATGCCCAGCCACAAAGCAAGAGGCATCCGCTTCAAGCTGCGCGCCCAGTCGGCTTGCTTGCAAGCTCTGGGGGGCCCAGACACAGAGTCTGTGCCCCCTTCCATGAGTCTGCACGGCCCAGTCGTTGATGCAGCAAACACAGCAGCTGCGGCCGCATGCTTTCTGAGCTTCCGCCCGCTGCGGCCCCCGCAGCTCGCGGCATCGCCGCTGCGCTCGCAAGTCGAGGCGCCACTGGAGCTGCTGCGGGGGCTGTCGCCCGGGCTGGTGCAGCAGGTGCTGCCGATCCTGGACCAGCTGCTGCCGATCTACATGGACGTGGCCAACGGCCGGCGGACGTTCACGCCGACGCCGGAGGAGACGCGCGGCTTTGTTCGCTCCAGCTACGGTGCGACGCCTGCTGCTGGCAGAGCGGGTGATCGCTGTGCAGCCGCTGTGACACAGAGTGGCGGCTACTCTGCCCCGCGACTGCGTCGTCAGAGTGGCGGCGCTGGCAGCAGACACCTTCGCCAATGAGGCTGCGGCGCTCAGACAATGATATCATGTGATGGTCATGCTGCGGGCTAGCGTGCCTGCTGCTGCATTTTGCAGGGGCATGAGGCATGGCACATGATGGTCAGAGGCCGAGGCGCGCGATCGCTCAGCCACTCACCTACTTGCCCGCAGGCATCCCTCGCAACCTGCTGGTGCAGTTTGAGGACGACACGATAGACGAGACGGCCGCGCTGGCCGCGCTGCTGCGGGCCGGCAGCGCCGTCTCCAGCCAGCTGGACCTGACGCTGAGCGTGCTGCCGGGCGACCACACGACGCCGCTGCAGGCCAGCCTGGCCAACCTGCCGCCGGAGCTCTCCGGCCTCTTTGCCCAGGGCAACCAGGCGCTGGAGCAGCTGGTCGGCATGGCGGGGCAGGCGGGCGGGCCGGTGCGGGCTCCTCCCTTCGCAGCGACAGGCAATCAGCCTAGCATTTTGTGACAGCTGTCGGCACCACATGCGTCCTGTCGATGAGCCCTCCTGCCAGCGGCGCCGTGGCACACTCGGGCTGGCAAGCGCTGCCGAGTCAGCTGCTGAAGAGTCTGGCATGCGCGGCTGACTGGCCGCCGTGGCGCTGCAGATGGGCGCGCAGTTCCAGGAGCTCGCGCAGGGCCTGTCCGGCTTTGCCAGCGGCCTCGGCGGCGGCGCGGCCGGCGGCTCCCAGCCGGCCATCGAGCTGCTGGCTGAGACGATCGACGACTGGCTGCAGTCGCAGCACTCGGCGATCGAAAAGCAGCTGCCTGCCCCAGGGCACTCCTCCGCCGCCTAGCTGCTGCGTCGCCTGCCGCCCCTTGTGTGTCTGTCATGCTGCTCGTTTGCTGTGGCTGCTGCTTGACGTTCGTATAGGCAGGTTGGCAGAATAGCTCGCTCGCAATGGTTTCTTCTGCTGTTTGCCGAAGTCGTGTTACAAACGCCTGTGACCACTAATGTTGTGGTTACAAACGCCGTGGCAAGTGCATCAGAGCTCCGCCGCTCACCAAACATTGACCTGCACGCCCGGCCTCCGCTTGATGAAGGCTCGTAAATCGCTTGAAGCCAAGTGATCGGTCGGGCTGGCCTTTGATGCCATGCAGGCGCCAGGGTCGCTAGCGCATGGCAACAGCTCGACGCGAGTCAGCCAGGCAGATCGGCTGCTGGCTCAGCAACATGGCACTCAAGAAAGGGGGATCCAGCTGCCATTGACAATTGCCCATTGCCGACCAGGTTGCAGGAGGTGTTTCCGGACGCCTACAGCTCCCAGTCCTTGCGCAGCTACGTCAGGAATCGCGTTGTTGAGCACACGATGCAGCACACCACTGCTCTTCCGCTTCATTTAATGGCATCCAATTCTGCATGTCCGGTGATGATCTGCAGGGCAAAGGGACCGGCTCCATGCTTACGGGCCGGCGGCCACCGCTGCAGGCTGCTCGTGCCAGGTTAACAATCGAGGTGGGGCAGTCAGGCAGGCAGATACGATGTGTGGCTCCTTACAGAGACACAAGTTTCGTTCCATGAGCCCAGCAGCAATGCCAGTCCGCCATCAAGCTGCTGGCTGCAGCTGCAGCACTCAGCGTTCCAAAAGGGCAGTCATCTGCCGTGCAGCTGCTGCCGCCCCTTGCTGGGTGGTCTGCTGCTCGTTTGCTGCGGCTGTCTGCAGGGAAGAGGGGGGTAGGGACTCACGCTTGTGTTGAGATCTGTTAGCAGCTGTTGGGCGCCAGGGGTAAGCGTCACCAATCTTCCTCTGGGATTGGCCCGCGCCGATCCTTCATCCACCAGACCTCGACCGTCACGTCCGGCCTCTGCTTGATGAAGGCTTTCACATCGTCATGCGGCAAGTCAATCCTCGGCGCCACCTTGAGCAGTTGCAGCGCCAAGGCGTGCTGCGGCGCAGCGGCAAGCCCTGTCAGCATCGGAGGCATGGGTAGCCAGCCGTTGCTCATGAGGGCCCAGGTGGCCTGACCTGCGCCAGCAGGTTGAGCCCTCGGCTGGTGATGCCATAGCAGCAAAGGGCGTCCAGGACCACACAGTTTGTCAGCAGCGCGCAGTGGTAGTCCCTCAAAGAGGATGAACCTCTGGCGATGAGCACGCGCAGGCTGCCGGCGTTGGCTGCCAGCCCGCGTTCGAGACTATGTGCACCAGAGATGTCGAGCTCCCGCACGGGGGGCAGATCAGACAGCGATAGCCACGTATAGTTGCAGTGGCTGCGAGCGAGATCGAGTGCCTGCAGCCAAAGTCGAGGCTTCAGCAATAGCTGGTGCGTGTGGCTAGCCGGGCGAGGTCCAAGTGAGGAGCGGGAGTTGGGGCCTACATGCAACGCAGGCAAGCCTGCAAGGGGGCCCAGATTCTCCGGCAGAGCGCAGTCGCGAAGGATCAGCTTTGTGAGACCTGACAGCGCAACAATGTCAGCCAGCTGTGCGTCTCCCAGAACCGCGCTGATGAGAGCCAGGCCCTGCGGATGCAGCCTCAGCTCAGGCGCCCGCCGAGCAAGAGGCGGGCAGGCGGACGGCAGCATTGCTCGCAGCTGGGCGAAGGCACCTGAACCCGCTGGGCATCGAGAGACTGCAACACTTGCGTCAGCTTGCAGCCCAGCGGCTGGTCGTCTGGCTCTGTCTTTGCCTGCTCAGGCTGTGAGAGGCGTGTTGGCACCGTCAGTAATTGTTCGAGTGGGTGGTGGACGTTCCGCCCGCAACGTGCTGAACAACCAAGGAAACAGCAAGAAAGTGGATGTAAATGCACCTTTTTCCTTGGGAAAAAGCACAAGAGTCGCGCCAGCTTTCGGCTCAGCTTCCCCTCCTCTGGTGCAATCTCATTGATTGTGCCAGCCAGTGGCGTTGCCGGCAAGAGTTGGCGGAGCCAATCCCCGCTGATGGTTACGCGCACCAAACACTTCAGAGCCTGCGTGCCAACGGCGGACAAGCGGGCTTAATTCTCGAGGAGGGAGACATAGCTGTTGCGACACCGGTAGGCGAGTACGGACCGGTCGGAAGGCGCGTTTGAGGACCGGGTGCACTCCGCAGATGGCCATCAACCTTTCCAGAGAGCCACGGCACGCAAGCGCCAGGATGCGCGGGAGAAGCTCCTGGGGGAGTTGGGTTAGCTTCATGGCCATGGCTTTTCGCCTGTGTCAGATCTGCGGAGCTGTGTTCTCAGCTTCTGGTCCGACGAATGCCTGCCTGCATTTTGTTGTTATTGACTTCATTGTCAATAAATTATTGACAATACTGTGGATGCTTTAAGGATCACAATAGGTGGCAAGGAGGCCGCAAAGTTCACTCACGAATCACCGCTGCAGCCACCGTGAGATTCTCTCTGTCAGATGCCACGCCTCTCACCCACTTCCTCCTCCTCCTCCGCAGCAGGACAGGGAAACAAAACTCAAACCTGACAGGCGCAGCCTGCCAGGCCCAGCAACGCAGGCGCCAGGGTCGCTAGCGCACGGCTACGGCTTGCCGTGAGTCAGCCAGGCAGGTTGGCTGCTGGCTCAACGACAAGCTGCCAAGGAAAAAGGGGCCGCAGTTCACAGCTGCCCGGTGCCGACGGGCGTGCGGGAGGTGTCTCCGGACGCCCAAAGCTCATAGTCCTTGCGCAGCTGCGCCAGGAACCTCGGCAGCATCGTATTGAGCACGCGCTGCATCACGCCGCTGCCCGTCCGCTCGATGGCGCCCACCGGCACCGCCAGCATCCAGCCGGGCACCTCCAGCGAGACCTGCGGTGGGACCGGCTCGCTGCTGAGCGCCTGGCAGCTGCCTAGAAAGACCGCATTTGCATGGGGCTGTCAGCTCCAAGGAGAGCGAGCATGCGTCCAGGCGGCAGACTTGCTTTGTTTCGCACTCTTCAAGGATGCAAATTTCAAATTTGTGGAGCGGGCAAATTTCAAATTTGTGGAGCGGGTGATGCGCTGCTTAGAGCCATATGCAGGAGCAGGCGAAGAAGAGAGGCTGGCCTGGATGCTGGCGTCGCTCTCTAGTTGCCTCGCCCGGCCCCCCGCCTCCTGGGGCATGCTCCAGGTGACGACGTTAGTCATCGTCGCGTCAAAGCGGTCATTGGCCGCCTGCACCACCGGCGAGCCTTCCAGCTGCAGAGAGCAGCAGGACCACTCAGTCCTCTAGCTGCTTGCGCTGCCGGGCTCAGTGAACACACCATCTGCGGTGGCCTGAAGCTGCAAAGCCAGGGAAAGAGTGCATTTCTCTGCCTCGCAGCACAGATCAGCAAGGTCGGCAGCGAGGCGCGCACCACAGTGGACAGCAGGCGCACGGTCGGCCCCCGGGGGCCCTCTATGACAGACACTGTCAGCACCGGCTCCACGCGGATGCCGAAGAACTTGAGCTGCCCCACGTGGCAGCGGAAGGTGCTGTCGTCCAGCCGCTCGATGCGCTGCGCGTCCAGCACAGAGTATTGGCTAGCCGGCAACGCCATGTACTCCGCTGCGAGCACAGGCGGGGGCAGAGTGAGCGCAGTGGGAGAACAGAGCATTTACCTTGTAGTTCCCAGACACCGTCGATCGGGCAATGCCTCTCTACTTGGTGCCGAAAGAAAGGCCAGACCGCTTCCTTGGTGCACAAGATGTGCCGTTTGATTTGCGCTCGCGAGCTCCGTCCCAGGACAGCCAATGAGCACCACGGGTTTCTACGCTGATTTTGGGGTAGCAGACAGGGGCGACGCACCCAGCGGCCGCTCCTTTTCCTCGATCTCGACGACCTGGAACCGCTGCGCTTTGAGCGTGGCGGTCTTGCGCCACTGCCGGTTGCGCGCCTTGGCGTACTCGGGCGACGGCGCGCCATTGGTCGACTCTTGTCGTCCGGATGTCGTCGCTAAGGGCTGCTCAGCCACCGCGTTCGCCACGCGGGTGCCGTCCCGGGCTCGGCATGTGCACTGCCGCGTGCCCGGCTGCGGCAGCCGTGGGAGGCCCGGCGCTCCTACAGGCCCGGCGGATCTCTGTTGCGCCGTGCTTTGCATCATTGCTGGGGCCGGCGCCGGCCCGCTTCGGGCGTGCGCTCGGAGCGATTCAGCTGATGCCGGCTGCGACGCCAGGCAAAACAAGCTAGCTTATGAGGGCGCACTCGTCAAGAGATGCAGGCGACAAAAGTGTTATGATGGTAAAATGAGCATCATTTCTTGCAGGTGAGATTGCCCCAGGCTGTGCTGTTGCCATGCAAGCATGCATTTCCTGATTGTTGAAATGCTCTTCTTTCTCCTGGAGGACTAGGAATGAGGACTGGGAATCAGAGTAGGGTGCAGCTTCATTGCCCGGTAAACTTTCGCCGGACAGCATTTCACAGCTTGCACTGACCATGCCCACTCCTGCGAACTCGCAAACATGCAGAGCAGCACCGCCCGCGCGGCGGCCAGGTCTCTAATTGTACAAGCAAGCTAGCATCTATCAATGACCTGGATGCCACGCGGACACGCTCCCCACAGCAGCACAATTAACGGCGACCCTCATCGCCTGCCGCACGAGCTCCGTGCTTCCGCTTTGAGGCGCCGGGCCTAGCTGCCAGCAGCAGCACCGCTTCCAGGGGGAGGCCTGGGCCAGCAGCGGGTGGCCTGGAAAACGAGCGGCCTTCAAGCACGGCGCAGCAGGCAGGGGCGGCCTGCAGCCGCCTAGCGGGCAGCAGGAGGGGCTCAGATGTCCTCATCGCTGTCCCACTCCTGGTTGTCCAGATCGTCCGCATCCGGCTCAAACTCTGCCAGGTCGACGGCGTAGCGCAGCAGGCCGCCGATGCCGCCAAAGCCGCGGCAGAACTGGCTGCCCTCCTGGCTCTTGTTCGTGACAAACTCGAGCTGGCAGCCGAACTTTTTGTAGTTGCTGGCCAGCCACTCGAGCAGCGACAGCTTCTCCTGCACCTCCAGCTCCGCGCCGGTCTCCTTGTCGCGGAAGTGCGAGTCGTCCGCCTCCTGCAGTGGCGAGTCGCGGACCGAGGTTCGAGCTCCAGGAACTACAACATGGGTTTCCTGCTGCCTGCCTGCCTGCCTCCCCCCTTGACGAAGCTTTCTGCACGCGCGCAGCCAGACACAGGGCACGCAGCACGACCATTCTGAAGGCTCAGCCTGCAGGGACAGCATGCGCAGGCGCCTCCAGAGCAGAGCCGTACACTCTCTGCTTGCCGCAGCAACGGCACCCATCAACGGCCCGCTGCTGCGCTCTGGAGCCGGCAAAGGAGGGGGGGGGGGGGGGGGGGGGGGGGGGGGGGGGGGGGGGCCTGCGCGGAGGAGAGGTGCTTGACGACGATCTCGCCGCTGCTGCTGTTCATCAGCTCAAAGCGGTTCACGTCCAGCGACTCCCAGACGACCAGCGTCTCGACCGCTCCCATCTCCAGGCAGGCCAGCGTGTCCTTCACTCCAAACACGTACTTGCCTGCGTCGGCAGTTGCACGCCAAGGTCAGCTCTGTTTGCCGCCAAAACTTCCGCACTTGCGCGACTGACAGGGCAAGCACGATTGAGACAGACAGACCCGCACTCACTGGGTGACAGTGATTGGGTGCGGCCTGGTCAGATGCCGGCCTCCGAACCTTGCAACTGAAAGGAACCTTGGCGCGGCACGCTTGCTCTGCCAGGCGCACGCAGTGCAATCTACAATCCTCCGAGACTGGGAGACAAAAGCACATAAAAAAAGGCAGCCGAGCGCTTCCCTTGTGATTCATGGCGGCGGGGGAGGGTGGGAGGCGGGGAGGGTGGGAGGCGGCACCCGTGTCCTGCGAGATCTCGTCGAAGAACTTGGAGATGAGCCGCTTCTCCTGCACGAACTTGACGTTGGCCAGCGTGTCGGCCGACAGCTCGATTGCCTGGTTGAAGCCGTTCTCGCCGCCTGCGGGGAGCGAGGCCGGGTTCCCGCCCAAATTCAAACTCGGCGCGTGAAACTGCCGTTCCCGCCGTTTTTTGAACTGCCAGCCCAATCTTGCCCCTCTTGATTTCAAGGAGGGGCAAATTGGACGCCGTCGCAAGAATTGTCTCAGCAAAAGGATATCTGGGCGCGCAACCGGAGACAGGCGCGCTCGATGCGAAATGCTGACGAGTCGCTCTCGGGAGGCCGCCATTTGATCTTCTGCCACGGACGGAGGCAGGAAATTGGTAAGGCTCCCTTTCTGTCCCTTCAGAGGCACTGCAGCTTCAAGCAGACGCAGCACCAGGCATATGCCATGGAACAACGGCAGACTTGGCACAGATGGACCATGTCTCAGCTGGCATGTACCCCCATCCCATGCGGTGAGTCGGATCCTCACCATAGGAGACGTCGACCACAGCCAGCACCACAGCCGCCAGACGCGGGTCAAACATGTCCGAGCCGGAGAGCTCGTTCTTGAAGTCGGCGCTGCCGGCCAGCACCAGGCCCGCCACGTTTGGCCGGTCGTTCGTGATGAAAAACTGCGTGGCCGTCTCCGCGACCTGCGAGAATGGAAACGGGGCGCGTCAGGGGATGGGCTGCTTCTGAACGAGGGTAGCACTTTGAGCGCGCGAATGTCCACGCTGATCACATGGCAGATGCATGCTGATTGGGCCGATGCTACTGCTCTTTGTGCCTTGCATAATAATAGCCAGGGCTGCTTCTGCGGGCTGCTTGTGCACGCAGGGCATAGCTCCAGAACAGCGCAGGCTCGTTTGGGGATGCTGCTGCAAGCCTGACCCTTGCAGCCCTTCACGACAGCTCGTCGCTGCATCCCTCCCCGCACCGCCCGGGGCTGCTGCACCCAAGCGACGGCAAAAGGGTCACCTTGCGCACATAGTTGTGCCGCTTTTCCAGGCGCAGACGAGCAAAGCGCAGCGCGGACTGCCCGCCTCGGCCGTGCTTCTTGGGCAGCTCCACCGAGAACTTGCCCAGCACCTCGCGCGTGTTGCCGGACAGCGTGCCAAAGAGGCTGCCGTTGCCGTCCATCACGATGAAGCCGTACCTGCCGACGGGAAGTGTGACTAATTGAGCCCATGTGGCAGACAGTTGGACTGGGGAGAGGCGCTTTGATGTCTTGGCTGCTGCATTGCCGATGGCTGAGTGCTGGGGATGCACGCAAGGCGCCACCCCTGCCCCGCAAACCTTCGCGAGCATCTCTGCCAGCAGCGGCAGCCCGCCGCCTCTGCTGGGCTCGCCCCTGTGCCGGGCCAGCGAACTCCTCCCCAGCCTGGACCTCGCCTTCCACAAGGCCGCTGCTTCTGCCCAAGAAGGCGTTGCAAGCAGACAGAGCGGCATGCACTGGTTCCTCACGGGCGGAGCGCCATGAACTGGTCTTTCACGGGAGAGGAGGCGCACTTCTGGTCCGACTCGAGCAGCTCGTTCAGCGCCTCGGTGTGGAACTTGTTGTCGCAGAGGTACAGGCTAGTGTTGATCGGCTTGAAGGGCTCAAAGTCGATGTTGAGCTTCTTCTCCTTGCCGTCCTCCGTCACTATCGTGCCCGTGTACACCACCAGGCCGTTGGGCGGCACCTGGCGCACGGTGCCAGCCAATCAGCGGCCCGGCAGGGCGGCTGGCAAAGTTATGGGCCACTGGCGGGCAGCCTGGCCTCCGACCAGCGGGCTGCAGCAGGTGTGAGCTGGGTGCACTTGGCAGAGGGGAGGGCCCGCCTTGGTGTACAGCTTCAGGCGCTGCTGTGCGGAGGTGATGGCGCCAAGCACGGACTGGCGGTTGACGCGCGACTTGATGTTGGCGGCCGTGCCCAACTCGTCGCCAAGCATCTTCTGCACGCGGGCCACCTGCATGCCGGGCGCCAGGCGTCATTCCGTGCACAGTGGCTTGCGCCCCACGTGTGAAGAGGCGAGGTGCCCGAGGCGTGCCTGATCCTTGGGCGGCATGATCAGGCTGATCATGGACGTGCCGTTGCCGCGCGCCGCCTCCAGGCCCTTGATGAGCTGCAGCAGGCGAGCAGCGGCTGAGAGTGAGCTTTGAGAGTGAGCTGCCGGAGCCTCGTGTCGCCTGTGCTGCGGTATCTAGCTCTTGAAAGCGCGTCGTGGCATCAAGACGATCTCGTTCGCAGGGCTGGCGGACGCAGGCTCTCGGCGAGTGGCAGCATCCGCCGGACTTTGCAGCGACTTCCAGACGAACGAAACGGGGCTAAGCCGCGCGGGCTGCTTTGGCTTGAGAGCCAAAGGATCGGAAATTTTAGCGCGCGCGTTGCAACAGGACAGGCCTGTGCCGGCGCCGTTTGCGCATGCGAGTTAGGGAGGCGCTCACCCGCTTGATTTTCCAGATCTCCACCTGCTTCTCGCCCTCATCCTGCCCGCCGCCCTTGTCGCCCATGGCGGGCGATCAGCCGCGCCGCGCAGGCGCGCCGCCGCGAGCGCCCGTCCCAGTGGCGGCAGGGGCTGGCTGGATCCTCCTTTGGCTCCGGGTGCCGCTTCGGGCAATTGCGCCGCTTGCTTGTGAGTGTGACAACTGCTGAATCAGGCCAGGGATAGCCGTCTTTTATGCGCAAACATAAAGCAGCGCCGCAAGCAGCACCCACCCTGGCCTTGGCGTCCTAGGACTGCTGGGACCAATATGCAGCCAGCAACACGCCCTTTACTTGCAATTTCGTATCATGGTCGGCTCTTAGCAACCCGACACATTGCTACGACGCGTTTCGTCGCGCGGCGGCGGCTCTGCATTCCAACGCGAACCGAAGGCGAGGCCTTCACGCCAACTCTGTTTCACTCTCACTCAACAGTCGCTATATTACTTTTTACGTTGCAAACCGCCCGAATTCTCCCCGCCATCCGCGCGAAACTTGTTCCGAAGCCCCGCAAAGGCGCGCGCTGGCCCCGGAACGGCGAGCTCGCGCAAGCCAGCTTGGCAGTTCAAGCAGATAACTGCTTGCTGATGCCTTGAGCTTCCAGCTTGCAGGCAGCTGAATGCGGGGCGCGCCAGCGGCCACGGCCGCCCCTGAGCTAGGCCTGGAGGTGAGCTTTGCGGAGCTAGCCGCTCGATATGAGGATGCAGAGGAGGAGCCCGCGGTCCCTCGGGAGCCTTCTGAGCAGCAAGACGCCCAGCCAGCGTCAGCTGCTGGAGAGAACGGAGCTGCATCGCTACCGGCAGCTGCAGCCCCCGAGGAAGCCGAGGCAGAGCTGCTGGAGGACTCGGAGCTGGACAGTGAAGGTCCACTTCCGCCATTTCCCGCAAACTGCAAGCGAGTGCCGGACACTTGCAAGCCAGACCAGCCCTGCGGCTCTGATGCCAAGCCGACGCAGCGCAGGCGAGGACTTTGCCGACGACTTTCCAATCGACCGCAGCAACGGGATGTCGGCCGTTGTAAGCAAGTCAGGGGCCCGCAAGCTGCAGCCGTCCTCCAACAACGCGCAGGCATGCGCCTCCTGCATCCCGCCTCCACTCGTTCTCTCTCAGTTGGCCAATCCCAGCGACATCTTCCCACGTCTTCTCGGGCCAGTGCAAGCCAAGCTTGCGAGCCAGGCTTGCGTGGGCAGCCCAGCCTGTCGAAGAAATCATGCACGTGAGAAGCTGTGAACGAAGTTGCTGAGCTCCATATGTCGTGTGTTCGAATCCCACCTCCGCCTAAGTTGCTGAGCGCCTGGCACGGGCTGCCGCAGCGGCTGGCCAGCAAGGTGCGGCTGGGCCTGATCGAGCGGCGGCCGGCGGACGAGAGCGACGGCGACGACGACGGCGTGTGGGAGCCGGAGAGCATGGCCATGGCCGCCTCCGTGCGCACGGCGCTGCGGCAAAACTCCGACCGGCAGCTGGTGGGGCGGCAGCGGGCCAAGGACCGAGCGGATCGCGCGACTGTCGAGACCGTGCTGGACCCCCGCACCCGCATGGTCCGGCCCTCCCCCAAGCCTCCCACCTCGCCACGCTCTGGGCGGCTCTGGTGCGGCGGCGCTTTGCATGAACTCTCGGCCACCTGCACCCATAGCTTGGAAACGCAGCCGCCGTCGCCTGATACCAGACAGACAGACCGACCGACCGCCGCCTGCGCTATCCTGCAGCGCTCGTTGCACTCGGTGAGACAGCACTTTTGGAACCGTCAGGAATACGCAACCCCAGCCGGGAAATTGCAACCGCCTGCTGCGTCGCCCATGGACCCACGCTGACGCCTGCCTCCAGCTCTGCACTGCTGAGCCGCCTTTTGTGCCTCCCGCCTGCGGCAGGTGCTCTTCAAGATGCTCAACGGCGGCGTCTTTTCGGAGATCAACGGCTGCATCTCGACCGGCAAGGAGGCCAACGTGTACCACGCGGTCACGGCCGACGGCACCGACCTGGCTGTCAAGGTCTACAAGACGTCCATCCTCGTCTTCAAGGACCGCGACCGGTGAGTCACCATTACTCAGTCAGGGACATCGCCTCAGAGCGATCGCCAGCTCACGCATGCTACGGGGCGCGTCTCAGCTGCTGCATGTAACGCGGCAGCAGCCCTCCGCGCCTTGGCTGCTGCCGTGCTTTGATGCAGCACCTTTGCCTGGCCTTGCTGCGGGTGCTGCCTGCGTTCTCAGCTGCTGCTGAGGCGCTGCGGCCGGCGGCCAGGTACGTGTCGGGCGACCCGCGCTTCCGAAGCTACAACAAGAGCAACCCGCGCAAGATGGTCAAGATGTGGGCCGAGAAGGAGATGCGCAACCTGGCGCGGCTGCACGCGGCCGGCATCCGCTGCCCGCGCCCGCACCTGCTGCGCCTGCACGTGCTGGTCATGGACTTTGTCGGCCAGGACGGCGTCGCGGCCCTGCGCCTCAAGGTGGCGCTCCCCTCCTGGCCTGCTGCCGGCACCCCCTCCTGGCTGGCGATGTGGGCGGCTGTTTGAATTGCAGTCGAGCGCGCGTTGCAGGACGCGCGGCTGCCGGTGGGGCGGCTGCAGAGCATGTACACCGAGATGATCCTGCTGCTGCGCAAGCTGTACCAGGAGTGCCGCCTCGTGCACGGCGACCTGAGCGAGTACAACATCCTCGTCGATCAGGCGCGCGCCCGCCGCGAGTTTGCCCGCCCGCCGTTTCCGCGGCTTGCTCCCGTGGGCCCGCGGGGACGCGAGCCATGCGCGTTTCCGCGCGCAGGGCGAGCTGTACATCATCGACGTGAGCCAGGCGGTCGACCTGGACCACCCGCGCGCGCTCGACTTCCTGCGCGAGGACGCAGCGCACGTGAACGCCTTTTTCCGCCGCGCCGGCATCGCCGCGCTGACGACGCGCGAGCTGTTCGACTTCGTCGTCGACCCCAACATCCACGCGGGCAACGTGCAGCAGGCGCTGGACCGGCTGGCGGCCGCCGCGGCCGCGCGGCCAGCCACCGCCGCCGCCGAGGAGCAGACCGCCGACAACGTGCGTTCCTCCGACCCCCTCTCCGCATGTCGCAGCTCTTTCCTTGCCGCAAACGCTGAGACATGGACTGGCCTCTGGCAGGTTTTCGTGCAGACACACGTCCCTCGCGCTCTGGAAGAGGTGGCCGATCACGAGGCGGACTTTGACCGCCTGGCCGGCGGCGGCGACGTCGAGGGCATCTACTACCAGACGATCACGGGCATGCGGCGCGACATGACGGGCGTGCGGCAAGGGCCGGCATTCGCAGAGGCGCGGCCGCAGGTGCATGCCGATCCATGCCGGCGTGCTGCGCTGCCTTTCTGACGTGCGAGGCGCTGAGGCTGGCGGCTGAGTGCAGGAGGCTGAGCGAGAGGCAGATGACGCTGTGCCGAAAGCAGTGCCTCTCCCATCTGAGGCGGCTGCTGCGGCCGTAAGCCGAGATGTGGCTGGGGGCAGCGAAGAGGGTGGATCGTCTGGGTGCGCCCTCTCTCAGCCCCTGGCAGCAGCCTGATATATGTGCCGCTGAGCAGCGGAGGCTCACAATGCATGCTTGGCCGGTTGCAGGTCTGAGGCATCCAGCAGCGGCAGCGACAGCGAGGACAGCGGCAGCGATTCGGAGGGCTCTCGTAGCAGACGGGCGCCGGTCGACAGGGACGCGCTCAAGGCGGCGAGGAAGCAGCACAAGCGGGAGGTGAAGGAGGCCAAGCGCGAGCGGCGCAAGACCAAGATCCCAAAACACGTCAAGAAAAAACACGCGAGCAAGAAGCGCTAGAGGGTGGCAACGGAGCCCCTGGCTTGTAAGACACTGTCGGAAACTTGACCTTTGCACGACAGCTCACGGCCAGCTGCTACCCTGGCTTCAAGAGAAGTTACGCTTTCATGAAATTTTGTGACGAACAACACGTACAACACGGTTGTCCATTTTCCTGTTCGCCACATCCACCTGAACTATACCAAGTTCGACGCAAAGGACGTGCTGGGTGCGGCGCAGTACTGGGTCAGTTTGCGCGACGGCGGTGCCGCAGCATCGCGCGCGCCTCGTCCCGCACGCGCGCCGAGCGGCGAGGCAACGTTGCCTGTGATTAGCCGCTGTGAACAGGAGCCACACAAAGAGCTGTGGACCCCAGCGCGGCGCAGGCGCGCCAAACTGACCGTCGCTCCTAGCGCAAAAAGGTATATTTCGCAGGACAGAGCGGTCCGGGACCGCCCTGACGGTCCAGGCGTGCATGTGGGTCGCAAATGAGGCCTCCCGCCAAATGTGGGGAGTGCCGGTCGTCTCGCGCCACCGCACTGATTGAGACTGAGCGCATGCGAGTTCTTGTCGGACGCAGGAGAAGACTTCCTTCAGCCCGTGTAGTCCTGGTCCTCATGAGTGAGGGGGCCTCCTGGGCGACGGCCTCCGGGGTCACGGCAGTGGCTGCCGGCCTGGCAGCTGCGCTGGTGCTGACCTATGGCTTCCAGACCCGTGACAGGAAGGGCTCGTGGCTGCCGCAATGGGTAGGCTCCCAGCTAGGCCTGTACCTCAGCAAGCGGGAACACTGCCCGGCAGTCTAGCATTGGCGACTGCATTGAGCAGACACAGCACTTGCTGCTCTGGCTTACTGCAGCAGCGTTGCCTGCACGCAGGCACTGGACACGGCCGCGGTGCTGCGCAAGCGGCGGGAGTTTGTCGGTTACAACACCACGCTGCTCTTTTCAGAGCCGCTGCACATCGTTGCCGGACGCGGCTGCCGGTTGTTGGCCGCTGACGGCACGAGTTACCTCGACTGCGTGAACAACGTGGCGCATGTCGGCCACGGCCACCCCAAGGTGCCGCTACCACCCCTCAGCCATACCCACCGCAGCATGCTTGTTCTGCGCAGCTGCTGTCGAGCCCAGGGCTGCCCATTGCCCACCAGTACGCACGTCCGCCTTTCCTTTCGGAGAGAGGCGAGCCGCGGCAGCCGAGGCCTCCGCCGTGGTGCAAGGCGCGGTGTGCATGCAGCCATGCAGCACTGCAGCCACGGACGCAGCGACGGCGCCACCTGACACCCTGCCTCAGGGGCGGAGGCAGGCGCAGCACTCCCTGCTGCCTGTTCCTGAGCACTGGCGGCTGCCGGCCGGGCACAGGTGGTGGAGGCGGTCTCGCAGCAGCTGGCGACGCTCAACACCAACGCGCGCTACCTGCACGGCAACCTGGCGCGCCACGCAGAGATGCTGGCCGAGACGATGCCAGAGCCGCTCAAGGTCCGCCCTCCTGCGGCCAAATGGGAAGGCGCTCACCTACAGCGCTGCTTCTCTACACATCCTGTTGCTGGAGCGTGTGAGCAGGGGCCGCAATGACATGGTACAAGCAGGCGCAGGCGCCGCCGCACGCCCCCCATGCAGCATGTCAGATGGTGCGAATTGCAGAGGGCGGCCTGCAGCATGTGGCTCGGCTGGCTGCAAGACCGAGGGGCATGCGCAGCAGCTGCTCCTCAGCACACGCACGGCTGGCTCCGGCATGCCAATTCCTGTCCGTCGCAGGTCACCTGGAGCGTCTGCTCCGGCTCGGAGGCTAACGACTTGGCGCTGCGAATCGCCCGCGCCAACGCGCCGGGCGCCACGCACGTGGCGGTGATGGGCGGCGCCTATCACGGCCACACGACCACCTGCATCGAGCTGTCCCCCTACAAGTTCGACGGCCCGGGCGGCAGCGGCCGGCCAGCACATGTGCACGTGCTGCCCTGCCCGGACCCCTACAGGCCCGCCGCCGCCCCTCTGAACCCAGCAGCTGCCCCCTGCATTCACTGCCAAACATGCTGGAGTCGGTTCTAGCAACCAGCAGGGCTGCGCTCTGGCCCATGATTCTGCCATGCAGTGCAGACAACAGGTCCAGAGTCTGCTTGCCTCAAGCTGTTGGTGCAGCCCCTGCATGTCAACAACAGCGAGCTGGCATGGCACAACATGTCGGCGAGAGAGGCACTGACAGGCTGTCGCACTTCCCGGCAGGGGCAAGCACCTGGACGGGCGCGCGGCTGCCCGGGCGGCCATCGAGGAGGCGCACGCGGCCGGCGGACGCATCGCCGCCTTCTTCTGCGAGTCCATCCTTTCCTGTGGCGGCCAGGTGGGCGGCCGCTGCACCTCTCACTGATTTCTAGGCCACAAGGCTCGCGCCCTGGTCCTGTTAAAAAAGGTTGCGCGAAAGAATCAAGCTGGCTGGCAGCGACGCTCTGTGCCGATGGGTCCAAGCGTAGCAGCCTTGGCCCGGGGCTGGCTGGCTGAACAGCCTGTGATTCTCCTGTGACAGATCGTGCTGCCGGACGGCTACCTGGCGGCTGTGTACGAGGAGATGCGGGCGGAGGGCGCCGCCTGCATCGCTGACGAGGTCCGCCCCTCTCGGCACTCAATTTTGACACCTCCAGAACGCCACGACAAGCTGCCATCTGCGCCCGGGAAGGTAGCACTCATAGCCAGCCAGCCTCTATTCATGGCGGCTGGCTGTGAGGCGCAACATATGCGGGTGCCAGCAGGCGGTTGGTCCCCATGCCAAGAGGATGCGCGCTCCTGACGCGGCACTCTGCGCCAGAACCAAGTGCCAGCCAGCAGTGCTGCGCAGAGGCCAGTGACTCACCCATGCGAATTTGGCCTGGCCATGCAGGTGCAAGTCGGCTTTGGCCGCGTGGGCGCCCACTTTTGGGCGTTCCAGCAGTATGGTGTGCTGCCGGATATCGTGACGCTGGGCAAGCCGATCGGCAACGGCTTCCCCATGGGCGCGGTCGTGACCACCCCAGCCATGGCCGCCGGCTTTTGCGACGGCGGCATGGAGTACTTCAACACCTGCGGCGGCTGCACGGCCGCGGGGGCTGCCGGCATCGCGGTGCTGCAGGTCAGCCCCGCTTTGGTGCCCCGGGAGGCTGGGAACCAGTAACAGTTCCTGGCATGGATCGCGGGCATGCGAGGCGCGGATTTTTGTGCTTCTGCAGCACTCTCCGCTGCAGACACAGCTGGTGGTGCTGCTGCTTCTTCCTCCTGGCTGCTGGCCGGTGGGGTGTCAGCTTGGAAATGCTGCGTCATGCACGGTGCTGCCCTCCCAGATGGTGATGGCCGTGGCCTGAGATTGGAAGCGGCCACTGTGCAGGTGATCAAGGAGGAGCGGCTGCAGCAGCGGGCGCTGGAGGTGGGCGACTATCTGCTGGCCAAGCTGCAGGCCATCCAGCCGGTGCGGGCCCTCTGCGGCAACCCAGCTCGTACACCGGACATGCAAACAGTCAGCTGGGCATGATCTGGGTGACAGGAGAGCCAGGCAGTCGGCCATATGTGCTTGCTCCTGTGCAAGCCACCCAAAGCAGCCAGCATTGATGCAGCGCCTGACCTGACCTCTTGCCTGCATGGAGTGCGCCTCCACAGGCGTGGCCGTCACTCCCTTGCCATGGGCCCAATCGCTTCCGCCTCCCTGTCAGCCTCTCGGACCCCTGGACTGAGCCTCCCCGGCCGCGGCCTTCCACCTGCATAGCTGAGTCCCGTCTCTGTTGCCGGCCCCCCCGCAGGACTTCAAGTTTGTGGGAGACGTGCGCGGCAGCGGCATGATGATCGGCCTCGAGATCGTCGACAACGGCCTCAGCAAGCGGCACGCGCCCGCTGCCGCCAAGTGGATCCGCGAGGCGCTCAAAGCGCGTCGAGTGCTGGTCACCACGGACGGCCCCCACAGCTCCATCATCAAGATCAAGCCGCCGCTCTGCTTCGGCAAGCCCGAGGCCGACCAGCTGCTGCGCGAGCTGCGCCCGGTGCGCTGCTGTGTTGCGAGCCGAGTATGTGGCTATGGTCTGCTGTGAGTGCGGTGGGCTGAGGCTGGCAGGCGGCTGCAGGTACTCGAGGCGCTGCCCACGTCGCTGCTGGCGGAGCAGCACCTGATCAAGGCCTGAAGCATATCTGCATTGTGTGTCTCGTGATCGTCCGGTCTGCCTCTTGGGAATCGGCGAGCGCTGTCTTTTGCTCCTTGGCACTGCCAACAACAGTGTCGCTCTTTGTTCTGGGTCTTTGCTGTTTGCAAGGGTCACTGAGCTCGCTAGGACAGTAGGCCACACAGAAATGCTCTGCTTACCGTGTCGTGGTACGTCTGCCTGCGCTCAGCCTTCTTCTTGAACGAGGCAGCAATCAAAGCGGCGGCCGCCGGTCCGGCCACTTGAAACCTGGCACCCTCACAGGTCGGACAAATCGACGCGCAGAAGTTCGCAGCCATGAAGACGCTTCCGGACTTGCCAGCCGAGCTCCAAGCGCGCTGCCTGGCGGGCGCAAGCGACGGCGACCCGGCATGGCTGTTGGCCATCTGCGCCACGCACCCCGCCCTGCTGCGCCTCTTCCGGCCGGTGAGCGCCCGCTCTCCGCTATCTGGGCGCTCTAGTATTCCGTATGTGACCAGATATGCCTGGGCGTGGTGTCACCGTGCCGTTTTCTCCATGCAGGCTCTGTTGAGTCTACAACATGTCAACATTGATGGCGAATGTCTGCAGCGCTTCTGCCAGTTCGGGCGGGAAGACGGCGCGCCGCTGAGCGATGAGATACGGATCCGCAAGCTGGCACAGCTGCTGCGGGCAATTGAAGGCGTCAAGGTGCTGACGGCTGGACATGCCATTGCCTGGAAGCCAGCTCCCCACCGCAGGCTCCCTGATGAAAATAGACTGAAACAAATGTATTCTTGTGCAGAGCCTGGCGTTGATCGACATCGACTTTGAACAAAGAATTGAGAAGATGCAGGAGCTCTTGGCAACCGTTGCCGAGCAGACAAGCCTCACGGACTTGACTCTTTTTGATATGTTTGTGCCTGTCGGGAGTCTGGAGCAGCTCAAGCACTTGCCAGCGCTGGAGGTAGGTGTTCCTGCTACAAACATTGCCCATTTCGCTCTCAATGAGGGTTGAGATTGTTTCTGTCCTTCAACAAGACGCAGGAAGGAAATGTCATCCTTTCCGCAGGTGCTCGACCTCAGCGGGTCTGGAGAAATTTATGTTCCAACCAGGCACCACGGCCTGCTGCACCTAGTGAGGCTAAAGGAGTTGTACCTCGACAAATCCGTGTTGTTCGTCATTAAAGCAGAGGACGTGGCACCCATCGCTGGCAACCTTCGCGTGCTACACATCACACACACCGACAACTTTGGTTTCAGTGACGCCTTTTGCGCGCTGCTGACGGCCTGCGAGGAGCTGGATGTGAGGCACTCTTGGGTCGCTGGCAGCAATCTCCAGGTTCTGGCCCAGGTCCGCCCTCATGCTTTCACGGTTGCAAGCGCTCCTCAGCCAATTGCTGCGCTAGCTATTGTCACTCAGCTGCTGATGGCCATCCTTTGTGCCGCAGCATGCGACCAAGCTTCTGGAGCTGACGGTATCCTTGCGGCCGCCGGTCTTGACACAGAGCGACGTTGACAAGTTCAGAGGCTGCCGGCCAGACGTGCTCGTCGAGATCGCATAATAAGAATAAAGCCCGTTTCGCAGTGCCTTGCTGTGCCAAAAACATGTTGGCAGCGGAGAATATCAGCGTCGATGTTTGATTGCTTGCACAACCCATTGGTGTACCTCTGCTTCTGCCTGTCTCCCATGGACGCCTGCTATGCATGCCTGTTGGGCAAAATGCTGGACGCACTCTCCGCAGGCTACGCTTTATCAAAGGCGGCGTGTCTGCCGACAGAATCACACAGTACTTCTCACGCTAGCCAGCATCAGCAGGGGCTATCCTCTCAGCCTCCAGGCACCCTCCCCCACCACATTACTCTGCTGCCCCGCTCAGGTGAAACCTCAGACATTGACTCACGTCCCTGCCGCAGTGTTGTCTCACTTGTAGTTGTGGAAGAAGCGGAGGTGGGGCGGCACATACGCCAGGTTCAGCTTTTTGAAGATGTCCGTCTCACAGAGGATGTCCTGCGCAGCAAACTCGGCCAGTGCCTCGCGCTGCAGCTTCTTGTCCTTGGTGCCCCTGCAAAGCAGCGCGGCCAGGCAGCCGCTCACTGAATCGGCCATGCAACCCTCTGCTGCTGCTCCTGCTGCGATGGGAGCGGGCGCTTGCATGAGGCGCGGCTGGAGGCGGGCGTCGCTGAGCTTGCAGCCGGAGCTGTTGTTGGGTGACAGCCACCTGGCCGCCTCGCGGCCCGCATCAGAGCAGGTCGCCCAGAAGCGCAGCGCCCGGTTGAAGGGGCCGCTGCCGGTGAAGTAGTTGACGGCAAATGGCAGCGTGCTGCAGCACACACAGCCAGATAGAGTGGGGCACTCTTTTGACCTCAGAAGGTCAATACGGAGGAGGAAGCAGCACTTCTAGCAAGCGCGGCTGTGCTTTCGGCAGGAATCTGTGAGCTAGTGTGAGGGACGCGGCAGGGGTGAAGATTCAGGAGGGGAGTGGGGCAGCTCACAAGGTGGGAGGGCCGCGGCAGTGCGGGGGGCGCCACCTGCACTGCCGGGCAGACCTTGAGTGCGGAGCAGAACCTATCCAGTTGGAGCCGTGTTGGGCAGGCAGCCTGCATTGTTGATTCTGGTGGCGCAGCTGGGCGCTTTGAAGCAGGCCAGGGCTTATTTTGCTTTCCTTCTCCTCGCCAAGAAGCTGGGAAAAGTGCCGCCATTTTGCAGCCCAAGGGCGGGACTCGCCAGCGGGCAAAGATGCGGATGTCCATGCGGCGGACGTGCTGCGAGCCGGGCGCGCGGCAAAAGCCGTGGAAGGCGCTGCACTTCTTGTTGGGGTCCTCCGCCATGTGCGTGCCCACATCGCGGGTGATGAGGCCCTGCTCACGAACAGGCAGCAGCAGCCCCTCAGCTGCCGAGATTCCGAGGACTGAAAGCCTTGGAAGGGTTCGCGCTCTGGCACCCAAAGCAAGGCTGTTGCAGACAGGCAGCGCAGCGCAGGCGGGTGCCGTGCCTGCGCGAGCAGCTCCTGCAGCAGCATGTTCATGAGGCGGCCGGGGCAGCGGCGCTCCTCCTCCGGCGGCACTGCCAGGATGTCGATGTCCTGCATGGCAATCGCTGGCAGCCTCAGCGGCTTGGTCTCCTGCAGCGATGCAGGGGGGCGCCTGTGTGCCATGGAACGCCACTTGCTCGTCAAGCTGCGGCAATGCCCACTCCAGCAAGCTCAAGCTTGGTGCTCAGGGGCCGCAAGGAGGGAGGAAGAGGCTACCCCTGTCATCGGCTTGCAGCGCAGCGCGCTGCCCATAAGGCGCACGTGCGCCCCGCGGCCGGCCCAGCCGAAGCAGCGCAGCATGGCCGCCTCCACCGCAGCTGCCACCGCCTCCCGCTCCGCCGGCGGGATCTTCAGCAGCATGTCCGCATGGTGCCGCAGCCCCGCCACCTGCAAGCAGTTGTCGCGAGCTCAGCAAGCAGCCATGCCAGCCCAGCCTGGCGCCAGCGACGGAGCTGTGAGGGGCATGCGATGTGATCATCAGCGTCCGTGACAGAGCTGCAGGCTGCCAAGCACGAGTGAAGCT
Source organism: Trebouxiophyceae sp. KSI-1 (assembly GCA_003568905.1). Taxonomy (NCBI): domain Eukaryota; kingdom Viridiplantae; phylum Chlorophyta; class Trebouxiophyceae; species Trebouxiophyceae sp. KSI-1. Next base: position 7,036 of record BHFV01000072.1, on the reverse strand, counting down.
GAAGAAGAGCGGAGCTTTGGAGGCAAGCAGCAGGGCCTTGCAGTGTGCGGCTGTGATTTGGCACAGAGGCAGGGGCGGCCGTGCCTGCTTCTCTGAGAGGTCGCTGCGGGCGCGCACATCATCCAGGCTGCGGCAGCCGTCGGCGTACCAACGCTCGGCGGTCGTGCGGGCAGCGCCCCACACAGTCATGAACTGCATGCAGCGCCCAGCCAGGCCACCTTTAGTAAGGATCAGGTGAGCGCTGAGGAGAGAGCCAGACCATGTGAACCTTCGTTCTCGAGGCACTAGCCCAGTTCCAAGGCGATTGATACGGCATGAGGCACGAGGTGATTGCTGCCCTGCAAGCCTGGCGGAGGCTGGCAAGGGCTGCAGCGATTTCCTCCCTTCATCGACCTGAGCACAGAGGCAGGCAATCCACGCCGGCCGCTTGAGAGCCTCCACAGCAGAGGTAGCGGCGCTCACCAGTCGGACAGCCTGCGTGCGCGGGTCGGCCGCCAAGGCGGCGTTGCGCTGCAGGAAGCCGCGGCTGACGACCTCCCATACCTTCTGCTTGGTCTTGGCGTACGCCTTGCCCAGCGGCAGGCGCTCGACGTCCTCCCAGTAGCGCAGCGGCATGCCATAGGTCTCGAGCACCGCGCATGCGCGCTCCACCGCCTGCAGTGCTCAACCGCTCTCGGCTTCCTTTTGTGGCTGAGAGCCGGGCAGAGCGTTGGTGTCCCCACCCCACATGCAGCGCTGCTGCTGCTAGGATAGTTGCGATGCAAGGCAGACAGCCGTGCAGCAGCATTTGCCGCGATGCAGCACTCCCTGCGTGCTCGTGCAGGGGGTGCTTGGCAGCGAGTGGAGCTGGAGGCTGTGGTCTTTACGCCCGCATCGGACCTTGGCTGGTGATGAGACAGCCACTGATACTCACCTGTGAAAAATGGAGACTTCGCCGCAGACAGCAGGGCTTATAGGCCTTCCCCATTGGCGGGAGCAGCAGGGTGTGTGGCTGCGGCCGTGCCGAGTGGCGGCTGCCCAAAGCCGCTTGGACCAGAAAGGAAGGCCCCACCCGCAGCTTGAAGACCGCCTCGTCCCGTCCGCCCCGGTACTGATTCTCGCCCAGCTCCCGCAGCTCCGCCACGATGCAGCCGGCGCTCGCGCTGCAGGCGACGTGCGCGCACTTGCGCTGCTTCTTGCGCTGCGCGGCCGCCGGCTGGGCGGGCGCGGGGCCAGGCTGATCGGCAGCGGAGGCGTCCGGCAGGCTCTGACCGCAGCCGCCCCCCTCGCCATCGCCGTCGCTGTCGCAGTCGCTGCCGCTGTCGCTGCCGCCGCCGCTGGTGTCGTCAGGCGCCGGCTCCACGACCTGGCCCAGCACGGCTGCGGGCACCACACAGCCCAAACATCTGCCGCGGCTCTCGGCATCAGAGCGAGCCTCCTCGCTCCGTCTCTGCTGCAGGAGGGGGCAGGATGATGCAAGGAGGGCCTTGCCTCCCTCCCGCCGGCGCGCCTCCGGGTTGTGCCGCAGGTTGTGCCGCTGCCAGAAGAACCACAAACTCTGGACCGTCCTTTTGGCGGCTGCGTCGTCCCACGGCTCGATCCAGTGCCCGCCCTCGCCCCACGGCCGCCCGCTGTCTCCGCCTGTCACCACAACCGGCTTGCCAGCGATCACGTAGCGCCCAGCTGCCATGCTGCCACCCCGCGCCTGCGAATACGGGCACCAAGTCTGAGCAGCCGCAAGCGCGGCGCTGTGTGAGTGAAGGCATGGCCTGCAGTCTGCGTGCGTGCAAGGCCTAAATGTAGAGAGGACGAGCACCTCTGCCGCCGGCTCGCTGGTAGCTGCAGGAGCAGCCTCCTGCTCCATCTGCAGCTCCGCAGCCGCCTGCAGCACGCTTTCCGGCGCTGCTCCCTCGAGTGCATCCGGTGCCTCCTCTGGCGCTGGCTTTGCAGCAGCCCGCTCAGCCTGCAGCTCTGCCGCGGCCAGGAGCGCCGAGCTTGCAGCTGCAGTGCTGTCGGCTGCAGCGCTGAGTGCCTCTGCAGGCGCTGCTGCACTCGCAGGCTCAGGCTGGCTGCCGGCGGCCTCCTCCGCTTCAGAGACGCCGGCCTCCTCCTGTGGCAGGCAGGCGGGCACCGGGAACCTGCGGCACAGCAACACGCACGAGTGGGAGCTTTGCACATTTAGGATACCTTGGCAAGACTGAAAAGTGCGGGTGCGCACTGCTCGGGCGGCAGCAGCCGCCGCTGCTGCAGGCAGGTGGGAGTGAAGTTCTCGTTCACGAAGGCGACGCCGGGCGGCAGCACCGGCCGCACGCCCGTCTGGCCCAGCCTGCGCGCCACGAACGCCGGCGACGCCTTGCTGTCGACCACGACGTGTGTGGTGCGGGGGCCGATCTGCTCCGCAATGCGCGCCCCCGCCTCCGCCGCCCTGCGACCAAGGAGGCGCCAGGAGGGGCTTGGACGTCAAGACAAGCCGCTGCAGCAGTCACATACTTTTTTGCCAAGGGGAGGGGCTGGGCAAGAGCAGTACCGCTGCTTGGCAACGCGCACAAAGCTGTCCTTCAGAAAGACGAGCTCCAACCCCGCCAGGAGCTGGGGCGCGGCTGCAGCGGCTGCGGGTGCGGCAGGGCTGCCCAGCGGGTGGCTCTTGGCCGCCTTGCTGCGGTCGGCTGTCAGGCCGTCGGGCTTGCGCTTGGCGGCGCTCTTCTGCGCAGGAGGCAACAAGGCGATGCTCAGCCCTCTCCACGTACAAAAATACGTAGCCGAGAAGCGGAATGGAATTCGGAAGAGCAGCACCCGGAGGATGAAGCCGTAGCAGGGCTGCCGGTCTACCTTGGCGAGGTACAGTACGTCGCCAATAGCCATCTGCTTGGGCGGTGCAATCATTCAGCTGCCTTGATCGGCTCAGAAGGAGATGCGCTTTGTGTCCATGGCATGTGGTTAGGAGGAGCCCACCAGCACTGGCTCCTCTGGGGCCAGCTTGAGAAGCTCGCCGCTGCTCTTTTTGAGCAAGTAGCACTTTTTCAGCGGTGTCAGCTCCAGTCGGCCGGCGGGCGTCGTCCGCGCCTCCACGTGGCTGCGGCTCACCCGCCATTGGTCGGGCGGGATGGCCAGCTTGCGGCAGCGGCCCAGGAGCACAAAGTCGCGCTCGTCGTTGAGCACGAGCGGGTCCCCGGGCGGGTGCCAGTCCTCCCCCTCGTACGGCCGGGGCACCAGACGGAAGCTGGCCATCGTTTGCTCGCGCGGCCCTGCAGACATGCCCATGTTTGGTATTCCTTTCCCTCGTGACGGGGCACTCAAATGGCAATGCAGTCTGGGAAACATCTTTCACCACAAAGACGCACCTAAGAAGTGGCGATTGCGGCCAGATTAGAAAGCCCATGTAAGGCAAGCGTAAAGCTCGTCGATCGGGCTGCAGGCCATGAGGAGCCCGGCTGCATCCGGAGCGCCTCCTCCGGCGCCTGCAGTCGGCGCACCTGCGTCTCCAGCTGACTCACATTCCGCGCATCCGCCTCTCTGCCGCCCTCAGGTCCTGCGGCGTGGCAGTGAAGCATGATAAGTAGTGAAGCAGGATAAGCTAAGTGCCTGTGTTTCATGGTCAGAGCTGCTCGATCCCGTACTCCAGCACGTCTTGCTGCTCTAAACGTGCTAGACAGCTTCCCCCGAGTGCGGAGGAAGGCGAAACGGCAGAAAGCGCGCCCGGGAGCGTTTCAAAAAGCAGCCTCCTCAAAACGGCAACTCCAATCTTCAGACGCACACCGCCTCATCACCCGCAGCCGCATCCACAGCTATTGGCAAGCGCGCCAGCTATGATGAGTCACAGGAACCACTGATCCGGCGAGCGTCGGCCCCGAATAGCAACCTGGACCGAGGCGTTCCGGCTCCCCGGCCCGCGCGGCGCTGGCCACGTGCTACGCGCCGGCCGGTGCGATGAGCTGCCTGCCACACGTCGGGCAGCCGGAGAAGCACTGGGGAAAAAACGATGTCTTTGGTCCATCCGCTGCTCCCCGGGATGAGCGACATAGATGGGCACCTGAGGCGATGTGCTGCGTGCACAGGCCGTCACGGCGACGCTGACGTTTGCTTCGGCTTCATCATTGGCTTCATAGGGGGAGCCGCGCGACCGTTACAGCCAAGTAAAAGGATGCGGGCGATGCGCCACAGTGTGCGCCTCCGGCCGGCCGTCTTCGCGCCTGAGGCAGGCCGAAATATACCCGAACCCTCGGCACCAGCCACAATCTCAGCCGAGCTGCCAGGTGCGTGGCCGGGGCTGTCTAGGGATTCAGAGGGCAGGAGGTCCTCCCATTGGCCTTGCCATGACTGGAAGAGGAGCAAGTTCCTTTCGTTGAGGAGGGTCAGAGGTCTCCCAGATTTCTGTATTGTGTCTGCGGTTCAGCTCCAAGCTCAGCTCGATCGCCCTGCTGAAAGCTTGCCCCCTCCACCATGGGCAGCTGGCCTGGCATGCGCTGCAAAGGCTCGTTTGAATGGGCCTGGATGGCTTGATGGCGCTCAACAATCCTGCAATCAGTGCAGGGTGCTGCACAAGCTCTGCAGCCAGGTGCACCTTGATAGTGCTGCTGCATGTGGGAATTCTATCCTCAGCACGGGCGCTATGCATGCGGAGCGGTGGCCCGGGCCAAGACCTCTTCTGTCAGCGACATTGCGTGCATCATCATCCTCCTCCTCGTGATCATGGCAATGGTGATTGTTTTCAAGGCTGGCTTCTTGCCGCTCGTAGCAGGAGGGGCAGCAGGCCATCCTTGAGTGCGATAATCACCGTCAGCATCACTGGGATGACGATTATGATGTAGACAATGTCCCCGGCAGGTCCCGGCCCGCAGCAGCACTTCGTGGCTTAGCTCTCTCTGTCGTTGATCAAAATCCTGCCTGCAGCAGGACCAGCACGATGATGTGACTGCACCTCTCTGCAGAGCCACCTCCTGATGGGCTTGTGCAGAGCGCCGCACCATTGCAGGGCGGGACAGTGAAATGTCAGGACGCTGTCGCACAGGAGAGGCTGATCTGGGCATCGATGCGTCCCTGCCTGGCGGCAAGGGGCGCAGGAAAAGGCAGCTCGGGCTGAGATCCCTGGGAAGAATGAAGCCTTTCTGCGAGCGTGAGGATGCAGCTGCTAGCTGCCATCCCTGTGTCACCCTCTGCTGCTCGTGCGCTTGCAGCAGTGACTGGACCCCGCTGACCTGCTCCTTATTAGAACCACTACTTGAACTTCCTGTTCCGAACACACAATTCATAGCACCTGCTTGTAAGATGTCTTGGAGCCAGCCACTCGCCGCCGCACCTACTCGTTCAGTGCACCTGAAAGCACTTCATAGCGCCCAGGCGTTGCCCATAGAAGGGGGCGGCTGTCCAGGCGGCCGAGACGCTTTAGCTGCATCAAAGGGTCGCGCTGCAGCTTGAAGATGACGTATGTTGAGTGCAAAGATGCTGACTGGGCACCAGCTTGAGATTGAGAAGCTGAAAGAGGCCTTCCAGCCCGCCAGTTGAGTTCAATTTCGTTCAGCAGTTTGCTCGCGACCATTCCTGCTTGGCTCGGAATTCCGTACGATGCACAGCGCTCTTGCCCAGCACCAGCAGAGAGCGAGCGAGCAGACACGAAGAAGCAGGCACAAGGCCCAGAGGGGCGCAAACAAGCAAAAACAGACAACACACGAGGCACGGCAGCACAGCTAGCGCCTGCTGGCACCGGCTGTGAGCTGGCGAGGCGGGCGGGGCTGCTGCTGCAGGCCGCTCGCGTTCACCGGCTGTCTTGCGGGCGCTGCAGCAGCCTGGCTCTGTGCTCCTAGGCTCGGCTGCGTGGTGCTGCTAGGCCGCCGTGGCATGTAGGCTGCCGGGATCAGCGACTCCAAGCCCCCCGGTCTGGCAGCCGGCGCTGGGCGCGCAAGCGCGCTCGCCTGCTGCTGCTGCTGCTGCCGCGCGCCTGCAAGCAGATGAGCCGCGCCTTGTCAGCTGCAGGCCGGAGCCAGACGCTGAGCAGAGCCAGCTGTCGGAATCGGGCGGACAAAGGGGTCAGTGACGAGCAAACGGAGCGAATGACAGCCTGTGCAACGAATGAACCGAGGAATGCATGCAGGAACACTGTGGTGGGTATGTCAACGAGGCAAAGCCAGCTCGCTGCTTGTGCCCAAGACCCCTGCCCGAGGGAGGTGTGTCTCAACAACCCACAGTGCTGCCAACAGAGCCTGTTGTAGGTCACCAGACAGAGGTGCCCCGCCAGCCTGTAAGTTGCAAGTAGCTGGGCGCGCGCCTGCGGGTGGCGGCCGCTGCCGCCGCGGCGCCGCGCCGTAGCCCTGACACTCGTACAAATCCCGAATTTCGGTCGCGTGTCGCCCCGCCAGCGGCCCCGCTGCCAGGCAGTCCCACACGCGCTCCGCGCCGTTGTGTTCCTTCAGCGCCGCCCGCACGGCCTCCATCTCGGCTTCGGACAGCGGCCGGTTTGCGGACGCGGAGGGGCCGGCCCGGTCCTGCTCCACCTGCCGATGCGGTGGCGCAAAGTGTGAGCCAGCTGTCTGGCTGGATGAGTACTATTGATGGACAGTGATGGAGCAATTTTAGTAGCGTTTTAAGAGAAGGTATCGTAATTTGCTTTTATATCCTAATTATTTTTTTCGTTACTTGCTTGCTTGCATGCTGGCAGGCGCTGGGAAAGTCAGGCTGCAGCAACAACACTGCACGGGGTGTTGTTGTGACCCCAAGGAGGCAATCACTCATTCTCTGACCAATCGACTACTGCTTTCCAGGAGCCGATTTCAGGTTGTCAACAGATTTACCATTCGTTTATTTTGCCCGCTTGTTTGCATGCACGCTTGCTGGCATCAACAGGCTGTGGGCTCCAAACACCGCTTGCACCTCAAAGGGGGGGATGCAAGGCTCAGGAGCGGGAGGCTCGCCCGGATGTGGGCCCAGATGCTGTCGACCGACTTGGGCGGCAGCAGGAACTGCCGCAGCTGCTCTGGGCGCGGGCCGAAGCGGCGCAGCCCCAGCCGCAGCAGCCGCGCCTCGCCGGGCGTCCAGCCGCGGGCAGGCTCCGCCGCCTGCGCCC
>BHFV01000071.1:0-62264 GCA_003568905.1 Trebouxiophyceae sp. KSI-1 | reverse complement strand
GGGGGGGGGGGGGGGGGGCGGCGCGCCGGCCGCCTGGCGCGCGACGGGTGCCAGCATGCAGTCGAAGAAGAAGCGCCACTCGGGCTCGAGCGCCTCCCAGCCGCCGGCGTCGAACGCGTCCTCGCCGCCGCTGGTCGGGGCCACGTGCGCCGAGAAGAGCTTGCTGGTGAACAGCAGGCGGCCGGGGCGGTGGTACGCGCACAGCAGGTCCGGCCAGCGGGGCGTCGGCGTCGGGATCAGGCGCAGCGCGCCGTCCCTGCGGGGCGCGTCCGACAGGAGGCTGGTATGCGCGAGCTGGTCGCGGAGGAGGGGGTGGGGGACTTGTTTGTGCATGTCGCTGCAGAGAAGGCCAGGCGCGGAGCTGCAGGGGAGCTGCCATGGTTGCCATCGACGGCCGACGCGCCGTGGCATGCAGGCAAACCGGGCTTGCATCCGAAGCTTGCCAGACGACTGAAAGATGCTGCCAGAGGACCCCAGGCTGCGGCGGGTGGAGGGGGAAGCGCACTTGCCGACGCTGAGGCCCGCGCCCGGCTTGGCCGGCTTCAGGTCCAGGCCGGACAGCAGGCGGGCGCCCTCCTCGTCCTTGCCTGCTGACGGGTGGGGCGGGCGTCAGGCCCACCAGAGCCCCAGAGGCAGTCTGTGTGGCCGGCGAGCGCGGCGGCAGCAGATGCGCAGCACGGATCTGCCCGGGCCGCAGCAGCCTCTCAGCTGGGACCATGCCCCAGGCGAGCCGCCGCGGCCCCCTCGAATGCTCGACCCGGGAGGGGCAGGCTGTGCCGGCGTCCCCAGCCTGGCATTGGCAAGAGGGGGGTAAGAGGCGCGCCCAGGCTGGAGCGCAGCGTCTGCAGCGCCGGGTTGGACAGGTACACCTCCAGCGGCTTGGCGCCCTTGGCGGCCGCGCGCTCCGCGAGGAGTGCACGCAGGCTGGGCAGGCGGCGGGGCGTCAGGTGCGTGATGACGAGCGCGGAGATGCTGCCGACGGGGCCGGCGGTCTCGAGCGCCGCCACTGCAGAGGCCGGCGGGAGCTCAGCTCGGGGCGGCAGCGGGTTTGGTGAGGCGAATCGGCGGCTGCGCCGCGTTGGTGGCAAAGAGAGGGGAGGGGATGGGAAGGGCGCACTGAAGTGCTCCGTGAAGACCTCGTCTAGCACATCCACCAGCACCCGGCGCCCGCCGCTCTGCATGCCGCTTCCAACGTCAGACTGTGCAAGCTGTCACAATGCTAACCTCCTCGGTGTGAGATATCGAGTGGAAGATTGCCCCATCCAGCCCCTGCTTGCCTGTTACTTAGCCAGCAAAGAGCAGGAAGGGGCATGCCCGGATGACGTAGCTGTTGTCGGTCGTCCCCTTTTTGCGCGAAAACTCGATGTCAAACTTGAGCCGCTGCCGGCAGACGCCCCTCAGCAGCGTCACGTCGTCAGCGACATCCAGGATGTCGACGCCCTCCACCTTGACCTTCTGCTCCTCTGGCGGCTGCGGCTGCTGCACACGCAGCGAGTCAGGATAGTCAAGCAACGCAGGAGCAAGAAGCCTCAGCTTCTAAAAGTCTCACGCCCGCGCATGACTAAGCTAGTCAATTCGTGCGTGCACATGCGAGCGCTTGAGCCAGACCAGCAGCGGAGGAGGAAGATGTGTCGCATGGAGCAGGCCCCTCACCTGCTGCGGCGGCGCTTCCGTGGAGGCTGCGTGCGCCACAAAGCGGCTGCGAGGAGCCATTGATGCAATGCGGCTTTGCAGCACGGCGTCGCCTCCTGCACACGCGCGCCGTGCTCGCGTCGCATGGCGACGGCAAGCTTCGTGCCTGCGGGTGTTTTTGGGCAGCACGCTGCAGATAAGCGCACCTGTATGACTTGACATCTGTCCTACGTGACGACTGCCGTCCCGGGACGCTCCGTGCGCCCCGAGCGAAGCGGCATGCCGAATCTGCGGCTTGAGCTCCGCCGGTAGCTGCCGCGCATTCCACGCCATGGCGCTCGTCGCTGTGGCGTGGAGCGGCTTGCTGATTTAATGCCGCGCAACTTGCACTTGCAAGCGGATTTGCGCGCGGCGATTTGCCTTCGGAGCCAGGATGTGTTGCCTCGGGGTGCGCTAGCATTGCAGTGTGCTGGAAACACCTGGCCGAAAGCAGAATCAACCTCTCAGCTTTGGGCACCTCTGGCTCGTCCCATCGCCAATGGCACAGACATGCGAAAAGCACGGCTGCCTCAGCGCCTCATCCTCCTCAGGTGGCGGAGGAGTGACGCCGAAGCGCATTTCGCAGCTCAGGTCGTCGAAATCTGGCACCATCTCCAGCGGGAGCCCCAGGCTCTCGGTGAAGAACGACTGGGTCGGCAGCTTACTACAAGCAGCACAGCCACCGGCTCAGTATATGGGCAATTTCGTGAGCCAGAAGCAAGCTCCACATCAACGTTGTCCAGTCGCGGCACAACACATGCGGCATGCAGACATTCTTAGCGGCCACGGGTGCGCATGGCACCGCACGTGGCAGGTGTCTGCGGCGGCCTGCTGGGATGCTGGCTGGGAGGAGGGCCTATGAGGAAGCTCACCACATGTTGACGCACAGCCCCTTGCAGCCGGACGCTTCGAGGTAGCGGCACTTTTCGATTTTGACTCCGCTCCTCCACGTCTCGGTCCTGCCGTCTTCCCGGCTGACCTCCACGGTCGTCCTGCTCATCTTCCCGACCAGCCAAGCAAAGCCGATGGTCGTCATAAAAGCATTCAGCTCGGCCGCCCACTGCAACCCGATCCTGCTGGGGTCAGCGACTTGCATGGGTCCATGCGCAACGAGCATCACTTGGTTGCGACAGGGCCAGCTCAGTGGCATTGGCATGTGCAGCCTCTTGTTGGGTACCGAGCAGTTCCCAGCAAATGCGCCGCGTCCACTTGCTGGCGAGAGCAAGCAGGTTAAGGGGAGCGGAGGGGCACCTGGCCGGGAGGGAAAAGGCGGCGGAAGCGCGCAGCCGCCACCTCAGGCATCAGGCTGGCCAGCACGCGCTGCACCACCGCCCGCTGCTGCGGGGGGCTCCGGCCCTGCAGGTGGTGTGTCAGCCTCAAATCTCACCATGCCTGCTTGCATAGCATATCGGGCCTCTAGCATGGCTGGCGGCTGCCTTTAGTATCTCCTTCGATATGGCTACGAATCCGTCGTAGCCAGCAGGGAATCGCCGTCCTGCAAGCACAGAGCTTCCGGTGAGACGGACCCTCCTCTGCTGGGCAGCGACGGCAGTCAGCTAGCGCAGTACCCGCAACCTCGTCGCCCAGCTCCTCTAGCATCTTTCTAGAGAACAGCCAGATGAAGGCTCTGTCAAACGGTGAGTCCTGGTACACCGTTTTCTCGGCGAACGGGTCCTGTGAGCAGCACCAGGGAGAGCGGTCGGTGCTGAGCAACAGGAGGAGCGGTCGGTGCTGAGCAACATATTCCTCCTGCTCGCAGCATGAATCGATCGGACGTCACAGTTCACGAAGGGCCGTGCACGAGCACAAACGTCCACGATCAGACCGCACTTCCTCGGGCTGCCTGGCGCGCCAAAGAAAACACCGGCTTTTGTGGCGCCGAGCTGTTGCCGACTGCTGCCCGTAGCCTCCTCCTGGCCCTCGTGCACTGCGGTCGTCGCTCACAGGAAAACGCAACGCGAGGAGGCAGTAGGGATGCATGATGAGTTAGCATCGTGCCGCGTTCTTCCACCGGAAATTTACAGAGCTGCAGCTCTGCAGACGGGATCTCGATTGTGCTGCGGAAGGAATGAGCAAGCGATTGATGGCAACGCGAGAGAGTTTCTCAGCAGAGAGCAAAAGACAAGGAAAGCAGGGCGGCCAGCCTGCCCTTCCGCCAGGTGCCGCCGCAGCCACACCAGAGCAAAGTTTGGACCGGATCACAGCCTCACAGCAGGCGGCAGGCGCCTCCTGAATTACGAAATTGCCCTGCAGAGCATGCGCATCGCTCAGCGACCGCCTGCCACGCGTGCAAGCGCGGAGCGGCTTGAGGAGAGGCCCCACCGCGTGTCTGACTGCGGCATGGCCGTGCCCTTGTACAGCTCCATCACCCGGTTGACCAACCGGTCCACGTGCGGCGCCAGGTCCTCTGCATGCTCCTTTGCCGTCGCCTCTGCATGTGCCGCCGCTGTTCAAAGGCCCGAAGCGACGGGACAGCGAAGACAAGAGCGCCTCTGAAGCCCAGAAGCGAGCACAGTTTCCGGCGCAGAATGAGGCAGCACGATCGCCAGGAGCAGTCTGCCCCCTAGCCAGACTGGTGGGAATCAGGCCACACGGGACCCGCGCCCTGGGTAAAGCCACCTCCGGCTGTCCCTCCATCCCACCGATTTACTGCCGTGCCCCCCTCCTGAGGCTGGCCAGGCGCGCACCCGTCTCCTGGATGCTGGCCAGGAACGTCTCCCGCGTGGGCAGCATGTACATGCTCGTCTTGACCGCCATGCGCACCATGTAGCCGTGCATGCCCGCCAGCGTCGCGTCGTACGCCTCGCCCGCCGCGACCCGCAGCGTCTTGCTGCGGTCGCGCGCCAGGTTCTGCAGCAGCTGGCTGATGAAGCTGATGCCCGTCAGCAGGCGGTACAGGTTGCGGGCGCAGCTGTTCTTCGTCGTCACCGTGCCGGCCTGCAGGCGGCCGGGGTGCCGAGTCAAACAAGGCACTGCCAGATGAGAGCAGTGCCGCAGGCGGCTCATGTGGCCTGCTGCTTGCAACTGCTGTCAGCCGTCATGAGCTCCAGGAAGGCTCCGGGGGCGTACCTTTTCGTCCGCCTCGACCACCGCCTCCAGCGTCACCAGCTTCTCCTGCACCCGCTTCAGGCTCTCCTTCTGCAGCATGGCGGGGCAAGCTGCGTCAGACGTGCTCCGCCAGCTGGCCTGCTACCGCCTTCACAGACAGGCCGGCGACAAACCTTTTCGTTCAGCTCCGTCTTTGCAAAGCCAAAAACGGTTCCTGCGGTGGTTGACAGGGTTGCATCAGTTTCTTCCTGAAGAAGCGCACACATAGAGCATCAAGAGTTGCAATCCACCATCCCGGCTGTGAAAGTGCACGTCTGGCAGACAGCGTGCTCGGCCAACTGCAGAGCAGGTGCGTGACTGGCGGGCTCAGGGCGCCAAGTGGCGCCTGCCCATTGGCAACACGGTTGTGTGGGCTCATTGGACCTTGTTCAAGCAAGCAGCGGCGAGGAAAGCCGCAGCCGGCGCACCCAGGTGGTCGAAGATGGGCAGGATGGCCTCGCAGGCCTGCGCAAAGTCGCGCGTGGCAATCTTCGCCTCATGATTGATGTTTTTGAACGATTTGGAAAGCTGCGGCAGGAAGGTGACCGCCGGCTGCGCGGCCGCGGCCATCGCCGGGATGTGCGTTCCAGCTCCAGTCAGGTGGATGCCGAGGGGAGCAGCGGGCAGGCAGGCTGGCTGGCAGGCAACTGCTGCGAAATGCACAGGCGGACTTCGTTCAATCTCGCAAGATTGGTTGATTGTGAGAAACTGAAGAGGGGACCATCTCCCGCCCTCTTTCCTCATCTCTCGTCGCCAGGAAAGCGCCGGAAAGCGGCCAGAACACAGTGTGCACGTGCTTACCAGTGCCTCAAGCCCATCTGAGTCAGCTACCGCCCAGCAAGCAGCGCTGTAGTCGCGCAAACGCATCGAGTTATTGCGCATTCCGCATACCTTGCCCACAGCTTGGGTGCGGCTTGGGCGAGCCAAACATTTGTTTGGAGCCTGGACCAGCAGTTGGCATGCCGTCCGTATTCGCAGACCTGACGCGGCGCGTCCAGGACGTGCGCGATGCAGAGGGTGTGCTGTTGACAGAGAACTTGCTGGGTGTGTGCCGGGAGGTGGTGCCCATCGTCGGTGCGCAGCCCCTGCTCGCCTGAACGCCACCTACATGAAAGCTGGCAGCCCGGGCACAGGGCGTCTCGCGGTGCCTGCTGCCTTTCCCAGCTGCCTGTCCCGACAACCGAGCAGGGTGCTGCCTGCTCCTGTCGTGGCAGCAGCCTAGAGTGCTGTCGTGGCAGCAGCCTAGAGTGCTGTCATCTGACAGCCTTCCAAGCACTGCTGACGCTGCTTGCAACACTGCCTGAGCCGTTCTCCCAATCGCGCCTTGCGCAGACAAGTTTGGCACTGGCTTTATGATGATCCGCTCGGACATCAACGGCAACATCGAGCGCCTGGAGGCCGCGCGCCAACGAGATCCATCCAAATTCCGACAGCTCTTCAGCATCGTCCTGGACGAGGTGGAACGCGGCAAGTGGAAGGACAAGTACTCGGACACGCGGGCACTGCTGTGGCTGAAGCGGTGCGCCCCCACTCGAGCTCCTGCAGGACCAGCCCTGATCAGGAAGGCAGCCAGGCGGCTAAGAACTTGCTCTGCTCTGCTGCAGGGCGATGGTGTTTGTGCAGCGGCTGCTGCTGCGGCTGCACAGCGACCGGGCAGTCAGCCTGAGCACAGCCGCCAGCGAGGTCTACCATGAGACGCTGTATCAGTACCACACCTGGTACACCTCGGCCGCTTTCCAGCTGGCGCTCAAGGTGCCGCCTCGCCGCCCGCCTGCCTGCCTGCTCCCTGGTCAGCAGCTTGCCTTGTGTGTTTGCGTCGGAGCGCACAGACGGATGAAGCTGGCTCACAGAACTTGGCCTGGCCCGTGGTGCTGCGCGCCTGCTCTCGTCAGGCTGCAGGGCCGGCAGGTGCAGATTGGCTGCTGTCGCAGCACGCCTTCGAAAGGGTAAAGGCTCAGTGTGGGACTGTGCTGGCTGCAGCTGGTGCCGTCCCGGGAAGCCTTCTTCGAGAAGCTGGGCGTGGCGGACGAAGCGGCCTTTGCCGAGATGAAAGGCTTCCTGGACGCATTTGGCCCCGTCCTCGCCAGCATCGACGAGTTCCTGAAGCAGCATGGCCTGGATGACCCGACGCCCGTCTGAAGTCGCTGCATGCATTTTCATTGCTGCATTGGCAAGCCGCTGAGACTGCGGTTGTGTGCCTTTGTGATTACAGTGACGCATCACAGGGCTGCCCTCACCACAGAGCAATAGTACTGGGCTTTCTGTGACTCCTGCGGAGCGGGAAGAGCAGACCAAGTGGCAAACGACCGCACGTATGCTGAAGTTCATAGTTCGGGTCTTCCTTGGGGCCTGAGAGCTGGGCACATACGCGTCAGGAGCAGGAGGGCAAGGGCATGCACGGCAGGAGGAGGAGGAGGAGGAGGATTACACCACCACCCAAGCCAACATGCACGGCAGAAAGCATGCATGCCGATGGTGCCGGGCAGGGTTGTGGTTGGCAGCATGCACTGTTGCAGTCTCTGCCCGCCATTTCCCTGATCCAGGATGCAGGTGCAAGTCGCACACATCCGACCGGTCGCCGCGCCCCCGCTGGTGCGCTCGACCGACCGCTGATCACGCCCCCGGCGCGCCCAATCAGGATACGCGCGCGCTTTTACACATGCGGCCCTGCGTGTGGTGCAGGGCGGGCGGCGTCAGCAGCGCGCTCTCACAGTCGCGCGGCTCTTCAACAGCCGCAGCGGCCCTGGCGTCGCGGACGCCGGACCGGCTGTGGTCGACCCAGAGGTGCAGCGCATGTTTCAGGAGGCCCAGCAGAACATCCTGCGGCTGAACCAGAGCCGGCTCAAGGCGCTGGCCGAGCTGAAGGCCGCCCGCGAGCGCATCGCCGAGCTGGGTGCGACCTAATCGCAGTCTCGACCGTCCATCGGCATTGCCCCTAGGTCAACAGCGAGCAGCCGCTCGATCGAGCGGCCGGGCTCGCCAGCCAGGGCTGGCCTGCAAGTGCTCTCACGATCTGGGACGGGGGAGGCGCAGAGCTGCTGCCAGGCCCCTGAGCTGCGCACCCTCCTGATGCAGAGGAGCGGCTGGCGGAGGCGGTTGCGGAGGCCAAGAGCAATGCGGCCGCCTACCTCGACGTCGCCGGCGGCTTCAACGGAAGCCCGCCGCCCACGCACAGCACCGTGCACCTGAACGGCTTTTCGCAGCCGCAGGCGTACGCCCAGTCGCAGGCATATGCCCAGCCGCAGGCCCAGGCCAGCCCCCTTTGCTCCGAGCACGCTGGAGGGGAGGCTGCATGCAATCAAGCTGCTAGCTGAGACCCATTCAACGATGCAGGCGCCGCAGCCGCCGCAGCAGCAGCGCCAGGCGCCCGAGCCGCCGTCGCCCAGCATCACCATTGCGTACGGGACCGGCTGGGACAACGCGCACATCCACTTCCGCACCAACCGGCAGGGTGCGCCTCCTGCCCGTCCCCAAGCAGCAGGCTCCATTGCCTGTCCCCATTCTGCACCCAATCAACCAGCCTTTCGGCCTGGCTCCTGACCGCTCCGCGCCGCCGGGGCCGCAGACTGGACGCAGGTGCCCGGCCTGCGCATGGAGCGCGGCCACGGCGAGCTGGAGGGCGCCCGCGTGGCCACCATCCAGGGCGCGGAACGCGTCGAGTTCGTGCTTAACAATGGCGGCAGCGACTGGGACACGCCCGACCCGTACGGCGGCGGCCGCAAGAACTACGTGATCGAGAGCCCGGGCACCTACTTCCTCAAGTCGGGCCGCCTGCAGCGGCTGCGCTGAGCGCGCGCCTGGCCGGGCTCGACCTCGCGAGCTCGGGACTCGCGAGAGCTGCGCGTCGGGAGGCACATCCGTCTGCTGCTGCTCGATTTCGGAGCTGGATGGGGGAGAAGTGAGTGTGACCGGCGGCAGCAGGGACGGCTGCCGCGTGTAATGGGGATGCTGCTGACTGGGCAGGCGCCGTGAGGCCCATTTGCGCCCGTTTGTTGCCCTGCCGCTGTCTTTCTTGTCGGAGCACGGCTCCAATGCCTGTCGCTGGATGTCTGAGCCGCTGAAAGCCGGGCTGGCTGTCTGTATGATGCGCCCTCTTTGCAGCGGCAAGCACTGTGTGAACAATGGTGCCTGGATGGGCATGTGAGCTCATGTCACACGCAGCCGGCGGGCGGCGGCTAGCGAGCCAAACAGCACAGAAAGCAGGGGGCGGCTGCAGCAGGGGTACAGAAAACACATGAGCCAGCAGGGCGGCCAGCTGCGGGGGGCGCAGGCAAGTCTGCTCGGGCGGCAGAGAGGGCACAGCCTCTCTGGCCGGCAAGTCTCGGCCGCCTCAGGCCGCCTTGGCGGCGGGCGGCTGCGCTGCGGGCGGGACGGCGGCGCCAGGCTGTTGCCGCATCTGCCAGACATCAGACAGCACGGCTCAGCCCAAATCAAGATGGTTCGTATGCGGCTGGCCTGCACTGACAGGCCAGGCCTCCCCTGGTGCTTCAACGCTGCCACAATGCAAAAGAATAAGCGAAAGAACCTCTCAAAACTGTTTCTCGAGCCGAAACCCGGGCCGTCACAGTTCCAGGCTCCCCTGCTCCAAGTGACCACAGTTGAGCGGCAGGGCGCAGAATCGCGGGGTGCCCCCATGCCGTCTCGCAGCTGCAGAGGCCTCAGCTGGTTGAAGGGGAGAGTGCGCACCATGCGGATGTGCAGCAGCGACTCGACCTGGTTGCGGCAGATCGGGCACTTGGACGTCTGCTTGCGCAGCTCGTGCGCGCAGTCGTGGCACATGCACATGTGGCGGCACGGCAGCACGGTCGTGTCGCGCGCGTTCACCATGCAGATCACGCAGTTGCGCTCCTCCTCCGCCTCCGCCGCGTTCGCCGCCGCCGCCAGGCCCTGCGGCGGCACAGCTGGAATTCGGCGCTGCCGGCGGCATTCGATGCTCCCAGGTGAAGTGCGCTGCTGCGCCTCTGCACCCGCCGAGGCTGCCAGCAAGCATGACAATCGAATGCTGTGTCTGGCCGATGTGGGGGGAGTTGTCACATGCTTGGCGGACACATGCATGAATGTTCGTGGGTGGAATGCTGATGCGCTGAGCATGCCATTTGGTGCACTGCATTGACCTGTCCCCTTCCCCTTCCGGCAAACATGCCTTATGCATGAGGCGGCTGCACGCCTGCTGCATGCAGGCCTGGGGCCTCCACGTTACCGGCCGTGTGGCAAAGCAGATGCTGCCTTCGGTCGTCCCCCTAGTCAGGTTTTCCGCCCCCTCGCCTCCCCTGGCACGGCAGAAAACGGCGGGTGCGGCGAGCGGGAGTCGAACCTCGCGCTCCTTGGCCGCGTTGGTCGCGTGCTCGATGCCGTAGATCTCCTGCAGCTCGTAGCTGACGCCCTCGACCCAAATCTTCTGCTTGAGCGGGCGCACCGCGAAGCGGCCCTCCTCCTCGCGCACCAGCTGCGCAAAGGTCGTCTGGCTCTGCACCCACACGCGCTGCGGGCCGCCGGGCGCCAGCTCCTGCGCCGGCGGGCCTCCAGTGAGGCGCGCGCCCCGGCGCTGCCGGCTGACTGTGGGGACCTGCCTGCCTGTCTGCAAGCTTGATTTCCCTGTCTACTGGGGCGCTTTGCACGCAAGCAGCCAGTCTCGACGCCTTCCATCCGCCAGGCAGCTGCTCGCGGAAGCAGCCAGGCGGCTCCGAGCCGCCTGCATCGTGTGGCGGTCGCACCGAGAGGGAGTGCCCCTCGGACAGCCCCTTTTCCGTGACGGTCTCCAGGCGGATGACCAGGGGGAAGGCGCCGTCCACGACCCCCGTCAGCTCCGCCTCGCTGTGCAGGCTCAGGTCGATCACGCCCGCGTCCGCGCTGCCGCCCGCCTTGGGGAAGGCCAGGCCCAGCTGCGGGCGGCAGGCGGCGGTCGTCGGGAGCCGGCTTGCTGGGCGGCTTGCGGGGGCGGCAGGGGGGGAGCTGGGAGCGCACCCCCTTTTCGTAGTGCGTGCCCGGCGCCGCCGCCTGCTTGGCCGGCGTCAGGCGGCAGCCGTCGGCAGTGTCTTCGCGTGCGGCCACAAAGACAGACACCCTGGCGGAGGGAGGGACGGGAAGGGTCAGGAGCAGGGCGGCCGGCGGCATGCGGCGGGTAGGGATGGTGAGGCAGGCGCACATGCAGGGCGAGGAGGCGTCGAACTGGAAGCTGACGCGCAGCTTGCGACCGTCGCTGCCAGGCAGAGGCGCCGCGGCGATGCTGGCCTTCTTCACGTTGACAGCATTGCGGATCGTGGCCGTCTGGTTCAGCTGCTTGTCCGCGTTCGCGGCCGGGGCGGCGGCCGGCGGCCCGCCAAAGCTCCGCTGCAGGGGCCGGAGTCGAAGAGCCTCAGTGCTGGCCGGGGATGGAGCAAGAGGCGTGGAGGCAAGGGAGTACAGCGCACCGGCGGCGGCGGCGGGCCGCGGGGCGGCTGGCCGTAGCCGCCGTAGTACTGCCCATTATTCTGGTAGGGACCCGGCCGGAAGGCGCCGGTGTGCGTGGTGTAGTTGGCCTGCGGGCAGTGACGACGGCACTGCTCTGGAAGCCGCAGAGGATCGCGAGAGGCGTGACGCCAGCTATACCGGGCTTGTTTCTCGCAAAGCAGGTGCCGCAACGGGTGCACGAGCAAGGCAGGCATCCCTTGGGTGCCGGGACCAGCTGTCGGGGCTGCCCGGCACGGCACAAGGCCGAGGGCGAGCGAAGCAAGAGCGCGAACCCCATAGTACGGCTGGCCGGGTGGCGGCGGGGGTCCGTTGTAATCCGGGTACGCCTGCTGATCGGACGCCGGCGGGCGCGGACGCGAGGCAGCGCTGCCCATTTCAGGGCGCGCTAAAAATCCTGGATTTCGGCTCCCGGCAACTGCCGAACTCCCGTCTGCGACACACAGGGGCTGGGAGCAATCTTGGTCGAGCAGCACGTCTGCCTCAGTGCCCCAGGCCAATAGCGAAACGCGCGGGGAGTGGGTGTCGCTCTCAGGTTTTGTTGCTACTAAACCCGCGCCCCTGCCGCTTTCAGCGCCTGCGACTGCGTGCGGGCCGTTCAGGCTCCTCCCGACAGGCGAGGAGGAGGAGGTGGACATGTCGTACTTCAACGACGACGGAAGGGGCTTCCAGCAGCAGCACGGGTAATGCACCCCTGGCGGGCATTCGCCCGCCCCCCGCTTCCGCCCCCCAGCGGCGGCCCGTCGAGACTCGCCCGCCACCCCCACTGCTCGTCCCCCCTCCGCCAGCGACACCCCGCCCCTGATCTGGGTCCCCGCGCGCCAAAGCCTCTCGGCCAAGCAACGCGGAACGGCCTGCTAATGCCCGTTGTGCGCGCCCCGAGGGGCCAACTTGTGCCTCTGTGGCCTACGGAAACACTCACAGCTCCGCCCCACCCCCTTGCCTCTCGCCAAGAAGGCCAGCTGCCTCAACGGCCGGGAGGCGGGGGCCGGGACGGCGGGCGCCCATGGATGCAGCGGCGGGGTCTCAGGAGGGGAGACGAACTGCCCACGGGGCCGCCCTCGCTGACGCACCGCCGACGCGCGCACCGCGCAGGGGCCAGGCCGGCCACAATGGCGCCCCGGCGCCGCAGCCAGGCTTCGTGCCGCAGACGAGCCATGCCCCGCAGCAGCCGGTGTACGCGAGCCAGGGGCTGCAGTTCCCGCCGCAGATCATGCAGCAGCTGCAGACTATGCGCGCGTGCGCCTCCGCCCCCCTCATCTCCCGCCGCGGGCGCGGGCGCGGCGGCCGCGGATGCGGATGTTCGGGCGCAGCAGCCGCGACGATGCGCCACCGGCGACCGGCCGCCCTCGCCGGCGCGCGGAATGGCCGTCCTGGCGCCTGTGCGGGGCCTGAGGGCCGCCGGGCGGCTGCTGCGCTGCAGGACCAACCACCCGCAGTACCAACAGTACTATGCCCACCTGCAGCAGCAGCAGATGATGCGGGCGCAGCAGTATGCCCAGCAACAGCAGCAATACGCGGCGGCGGCGGCGGCGCAGCAGCAGCAGCAGCAGCAGCAGCAGCGCCTGGGCGGTGCGCGGCCGGCCGCCCAGCTGGCGACGCGCGGCTTCCCCATCAGCAGGCTGTGCAGCCCTGAGGGTGGCGCGCGGCCCGCAGGCCTGGGCAACGCCTACCAGCAGTCCGCGGGCCTGAGCGCGCTCGGCGGCGGCTTTTTCCCGGGGCAGCAGCGGGCGATGCACCCGGCCGCGCTCGCCTCGGCCGGCATGGCGCCCGGCTCGCTGGGCCAGCTGGCCATGCGGCAGCAGATCTACCCGCAGCAGCAGCAGCAGATGCGGCAGATGCCGGCCGCGCATCTGCAGCACCAGCAGCAGCGGGCCGCGCCCCAGCAGCCGCGCGCCGCGCCCCGCCGCAAGGCGCGCCGCCCCCCCCCCCCTGCAGCAGCTCGGCCGGCGATTGGGCACGCCCTAATAGTGCTGCCTGCAGCACCTGCCTGCAGCACCTGCCTGCTGGGAGGCACCATGCGGCTCGCCGCCGCCTCCCCGTTGGAGCAGGACAGGGAGCTTCCACAAGGGCCGGGGCTGCGCGAGCCGGCGGCAGCTGATTTGGGTTGCCTCTGTGCGCGCCGTGCAGAAGCGGCGGGCGGACGACAGCGGAGACGACGAGCCGGACGATGACGACGACGACGACGGGGAGCGCGGCGTCGCGGCCGGGCGCTCCAGCCGCCCGCGGCGTGCGGCCGCCAGGCAGGCCGTGCAGTCGCTACGGGTGCGCAACCCCCTCCCCCCCCCCCTTTCCAGCAGCTGCCAGCCCCCCCTGGGCTGAGCCGGCGGCTGCGGGCGCTGCAGTACGGGGACGAGGAGGGCGATGAGGAGGAGGAGGAGGCGGAGCGGCCCCAGGTGGCCTACCAGAAGTCGCGGCCCAAGCCCAAGCAGGCGAGTCCGGGAGGCCTCCCCAACGCGGCTCGAGCGGGCCTTGCCTTTCAGCGCGGGCGCAGGCGGCTGGGGAAAGAGCGGCCGCGGCTGGCAGCGCCCCCTTCCACTGCAGTCAGAAGGCAAAATGGGGCTCGGAGGCAGGAAGCAATGTGATGCATGGGGGGGATTCGCGGCCGGCAGAGCACACTTGCGGACACTGAAGTGAGGAAGCACACTCGGGGATCGGAGGCGGCAGGCACTGCGGTGCTGGCATGGTGGTCGGGGGGAGGGGGAGGCCGGCAGCGACCGCCGCGCGTGCCCGGCCGCAGCCCAAGGCGTCGCCGCCGACGCGGGGGCAGGTCAACGGCGGCGGCCCCTCCTACGCGGAGGAGGAGGAGGAGGCGTCCGGCTCGGATGCGGAGGAGGACGCGCGGCGCGCCAAGGTTGCGGAGAACGCGCAGAAGGTGGCCGCCATGCTCACCGCGGCCGAGCTGGCCGAGATGGACGACGAGGTCGAGCGTGTGCTGGGCCACCGGTGCGGCCCCGCTGGCCCTCCCCTGCTTGCGCATACTGGCCAGCATGACAACCTGCAGCGGCAGGCGGAGCCTCCAGAGAGGGCGTGGGAGCGGCCTCCCGGGGAAGAAGAAGCCTTCAGTGTCGGGAAGCCTGCTCGGGGCCGCTGTCGCTGGGGGAGGGGGGAGAGGGGGGACGCCCACAGAGTGCAGATCCCGGCAGGAGCGCGGCTCCTTTCCCCACACATCCTCAGCTCAGATCGCGTCCCCAGCACTGCCTCGCAGCTTGCGGGCCGGCCCACCTCGCTGCCCCCCCTGGCCCCCTACTGGACAGCGCGGTCCAGCCCTTGCGCTTCGGCTGCCCCGCAGGCCGATCGAGAACGCGGAGGAGCGCGCGGCGGCCGAGGCGGAGGGCGACAAGTGGGCGGCCATGGAGTTCTGGGTCAAGTGGAAGCGGTGGAGCTTCCGCCACTGCTCCTGGGACACGCTTGCGACGCTGTCCCAGCTGGGCGGCTACAAGCGCGTGCTCAACTACTGCAAGCGCCAGGACGAGCTGGAGGTGCGCTGCACGCCCCCGCCTCCCTGCCTCTGCCCCCCGGCAGCAGCGCGCAGCCACAGGGAGCGGGAGATCTGATTCATCATCCGGTCAGACTGGAAACACCGGCTGACCGCCTCTCGCGCCAGCGCCTCTTGACTCTGCTCGTGACAGTGGCATGTGGGGGCGCCCATAAGCAGCGGCCGCGCGCAGCCAGCAGGGCCAGCGGACCCAACAACTCAGGCAGGGCACCGGCAGCGTGGCGCCGCTGCCGCTGCCTGCTGGGCCCAGGGAGGCGGAACCCGGGCGCAGCGCTGGCCCCCCTGTCGCTGGGGGCTGCCCGCTGACGCCCGCCCGCCCCGGCCGCCCTGCAGCGGCTGCGCGAGGCGGTCACCCGCGAGGAGCGCGAGCTGTTTGACGTCGAGCGCCAGATGGAGGAGCAGCTGGTGCAGGACCACATGGAGCTGGAGCGCGTGGTCGCCATCCGGCGCGAGGCGGACGGCCAGGCGAGGCCCCCCTACACGAGAGCCAGCAGCCGCACAGACTCGCGACTGCTGCCGCATGCGCCCAGCTCTTCTCCCCCCTCCCCTCCCCTGCATGCTCGGCGCCTGTCAAGGCTGGCGACTGCTGTGGTAAGGGACCAAACCGCTGCGCCTGCATGTGGCGGCATTCCAGCCCCCAGGCGCTCTGCTGCGGCGGCAGCCAGCCCTGAGCCGCCACCCTCTGCAGTCCAGCCACAGCCAGGCTGACTGCCGCAGCAGGCACCCATCCCCATGCTTCCCGCCCGCCCATGTGCTCCCACGCCCCGTCTTTGCCCCCCAGCAGGCGACTGCTCCGACAGCTGCCAGCCCGTTCTCTGGCACCTGCCCCAGCTGGCCTGCCTGTGGTGCGGGCGGAACGGGCGCCTCATCGGATGCCCCCACCGGCGCCTCATCAGAAGCCCCTGGCCCTTGCCTGCGCAGGTCACGTACCTGTGCAAGTGGCGCGGCCTGCCGTACGGCGAGGCGACGTGGGAGCCGGTGTCCGTCATCCAGGAGGCCAAAGCGTCCGACAAAGTCGACGCCTACCAGGCACGGCGCCTCTTTTCCACCCCTCAGCGCGCCGCTCTTTCTGGTTTTTGCCACGAGCTCTGGAGCCTGAGTTCCCGGGAGCCGCTGGCGTGCCTGAGCAAACCACCGACCTGGAGGCGCGCGCAAGAGCTGCGGGCAGGGGCTCCTGAGCGTCAGAAATCTGCTCACAGCCGTTGGCAACAGCCTTGCCCTCCCTGAGCTCCCTCGTTTGCCTGCGGGCGCGGGGGCAGGGCCAGACCAGCAGGCGCAGTCAGGCGCGCTGCAGCAGGGCGAGCCTCCCAGGCGACTGACGGCCGCGTCCCCCCGCCCGCAGGAGCGCCAGTTCCGGCTGGCCACGCCTGGGCTGCCCGTGGAGCAGGCGCGGCAGCAGATCTACAACATGCGCAGCCTGCTGGAGCAGCCCGAGTGGCTGCAGGGCGGCGGCCGCCTGCGCGACTACCAGCTGGACGGCCTGAACTGGATGATCTACTCCTGGGTCCGCAACAACAACTCGATCCTGGCCGACGAGATGGGGCTGGGCAAGACGGTGCAGTGCGTCTCCATGATTGGTGCGCGCCGCTGTCCCACCGCCCGACGCGTCGCCTTTCGCGACGCGACTTTCGCGACGCGATCGCGCGAGATCGCGGGCCCAAAACCCGAAAATTTCCCGCCGCCCGGACCCTGAGCGCGCGGCGGCGCGGCCGCAGGCTTCCTGGCGATGCAAATGCGCGTGATGGGCCCCTTCCTCGTCGTCGTCCCGCTCTCCACGGTGCCCAACTGGATCAAGGAGTTCAACAAGTGGCTGCCGCAGGTCAACACGGTCGTGTACGTCGGCGACTCCAAGTCGCGCGAGGTCCGGCCTCGCTGCGCCCAGCAAGACCCATGCTCCACAAGACAGGGCTGTCGCAAAGCCGCACTGCCGTCCCTCCCTGCCGCAGTAGATGCCAGAACCTCGCGCCGGCCGCCTCCCCAGCGGCGCCTGCCGCAGGGGCCGCTCATGTGCTCATCAAACAGCCCGCCCCGTCCGCAGGTCATCCGCAAGCACGAGTTCTTCAACCCGGCCGGCCGCGGCGGGCGGCCGTACCAGTTCGAGGTGCTGCTGACGACGTACGAGCTCGCGCTCAAGGACGCGGACACGCTCGCCCGCGTCAACTGGGCCTTCCTGGTCGTCGACGAGGCGCACCGCCTGAAGAACAACGACTCGGCGCTCTACCAGGCGAGGCCCCCCCCCCAGGGGGGGCCTCTGCCGCGCTGACTCGCTGTCCCTGCACTGCCCGAACGCTCTCTCAGCCATGCCAGGCTCGGCTCCGGGCAGGTGAAGCAGCATGCCTGACAAAGGACCTCCCGGCGGTGCGCTGTCACGGAAGCGCGGCATGCGGAGGAGTTGGCTGCGGCGCCGCTGAGCTGTCCGCCCGGGCGCCTGCAGGAGCTCTCGCAGTGGCACTTCCGCAACAAGCTGCTGGTGACCGGCACGCCGCTGCAGAACAGCATCAAGGAGCTGTGGGCGCTGCTGCACTTCCTGGAGCCGGCCAAGTTCCCGTCCTGCCAGGCGTTCGAGGAGACGCACAGCCTGTCGGATGCGGAGGGGGTGCACCCCCCCCCCCCCTTCTTGTCCCACCTTGGCGCCTGCCGCTTCTCATTCCGAGAGCGCTCTGGGGAACTGCGGGCAGCGCCCTTTGAGCTCGGGAGGCGACGTTCAACTCATTTTAAAACATCAGCTCCTGGACACTGCGACGGCGGCAGCGCATGCGGGGCCGCCTCGCCCCCGCCGCCCGCTCGCAGAGGCCGAGAACGTCCGCGCGCGGCCGGCGCGCAGGTCACGCAGCTGCACGCGGAGCTCAAGCCGCACCTGCTGCGTCGCGTGATCAAGGACGTCGAGCGCAGCCTGCCGCCCAAGAAGGAGTGCATCCTGCGCGTGGAGATGACGCCGCTGCAGAAGCAGTACTACAAGTACATCCTCAGCCGCAACTACCGCGAGCTCAACAAGGCGCGCCTCTGGGCAGATCCTTGCCGGGTCGCAGTGCAGAGCCACGCCTTGCTTGCATGGCCATTGAGGCAGCCGAGTGCTGGGGTGCCAGTTGCGGGTCCCCATGCAACCACTCTGCAGCCTGCAACCAGACAGCAGCTGGCATGCACGCCTCACATTTGGGCGTCGGAGGCAGTGGCACCGGCAGGCAGCGCGCTGCCAGGGGCCTGCTCCAGCCGGCGCCAGCGGCAGCCCCGAGCCTGTGGTGGTGCCTGCTTCTGCCGGGGCTGAGGCGGCGCCTGCGGCCGGCCGGCCTGCAGGGCAGCGGGCCGCAGATCAGCCTGCTCAACATCATCATCGAGCTCAAAAAGTGCTGCAACCACCCGTTCCTGTTCTCGACCGCCGAGGAGGAGTTTCGCGGCGACGACAAGGACCTGCGCGCCGTCGACCGTCTGGTGCGCACGAGCGGCAAGATGGTGCTGCTGGACAAGCTGCTGGCCAGCCTCAAGCAGAACGGGCACAGGCGCGCCGCCCGCAGCCTCGGCGCGGCGCTTCCCGGCCTGCAGGGCGGGAGGCGCGTGGGCGGGCGTCTCTTTGCGCTCCTGGAGTGGGGGGTTCTCGACGCCGCCAAAACCGCAGCATGCGGGCTCATCGCCGAGCGCAGGGCAGGCTGCTGTCGTCAGTGCCCCGGCCGAGGTGGACTGACGCCGGCGGGGGGCGCCGCAGGGTGCTCATTTTCAGCCAGATGGTGCGCGCGCTGGACATCATCAGCGACTACATGCGCCTGCGCGGCTACCAGCACCAGCGGCTGGACGGCTCCACGCCCGCCGCCACGCGCCACCAAGCGCGCCCCCCCCCCGCCCCGCCGCCAGCAGCAGCCGAGGGAAGGTGGCAGTGTGTCGGGGCGAGGGGCCGGGCGCCGGCTCAGGATGACTGCCTGGTGGTCTCCAGAGGGACGCTTGTCGCTCGCTTGTGCCTCGGTGGCGCGCGCCGGGCGGCAGGGCAGTCGCATGGCAGCGCATCCCCACTGCCTCGAGCCCGAGCGGCTTCTGAAAGGGCTTCAATCGCTACACCACCCCCCCTGGCACTGACCCGTCCTCCTGCCCCACCTCGCCAGGCGATGGAGCACTTCAACAAGCCCGGCTCGCCCGACTTTGCCTTCCTGCTGTCGACGCGCGCCGGCGGCCTGGGCATCAACCTGGCCACCGCCGACACGGTCATCATCTTCGACTCGGACTGGAACCCGCAGAACGACCTGCAGGCCATGTCGCGCGCGCACCGCATCGGCCAGACGGAGACCGTCAACATCTACCGGTGCCCCTCCCTGCCCTTCCATAGCATGATGCATGCCTCCTGGCGCCGGCCGGCCAGCCTGCCTGCGGCGCACGAGGCAGCCCGGTCGCGCCCACATCCTCCCGCATTCTGGAGGCTTCATGAGGCCCGAGCTCGTCGATCAGGAACGCTGATGCTTGACACACTCCGGAAGCGGGTGCTGCGGCGACTTGGGAGGCACCAGAGGACTGCCTGGCCTGCACGCTGTGGCTGGGAGTGGAAGTGTGGGGCGCGGAGGCTGAGGCGGCGGCGGCGTCCGGGCATGGCAGGTTCCTGACGAGCGGGACGGTGGAGGAGGACATCCTGCAGCGCGCCAAACAGAAGATGGTGCTGGACCACCTGGTCATCCAGCGCATGGACACGAGCGGGCGCACGGTGCTCGACGCGAGCGGCTCCAACACGGCCAAGAAGATGTTCGGCAAGGACGAGCTGGCGGCGATCCTGCGCTTCGGCGCGGAGGAGCTGTTCAAGGAGGACGAGACCAAGCGGGAGCAGCGGCAGAACGAGATGCTGTCGGAGGACCTGGAGTCGATCCTGGCGCGCGCCGAGGTGGTGCACGACGGCGAGGCCAAGCCGACGGAGGGCACCGAGCTGCTCAACAGCTTCAACGTCGCGACCTTCCGCGCGGAGGAGGACGACGCCGCCTTCTGGAACCGTCTCATCCCCGTCACCGAGCGGCCGGAGGACGCGGCCGCCGCCGCCGCGCCCGCGCAGCTCGGCGCGCGCTCGACGCGCTTCCGCGCGGCCGACGACGTGCGCGCGCCCGCCGCCCCGCCCCCGCCTCCTCGCCAGCCCGCAGGAGGCCTGACGCGGATGCACGCGCGCGCGCGCAGTACGACGGCCGCGACGACACGCCCGGCTCCGGCGCCGAGTCGGACTCCGGCTCGGAGGGCGGGCGGCGGCGGCGCAGCGGCGCATCGCGCGGGCGCGCGCGCCAGGGGCGCGGCGCGGGCGCGGGCCCGCCGGTCGAGGGCGCGCTCGTGCGCGTGGACACGTGGCCGCCGGACTGCGACATGAACGGCAAAGAGGTCGCCAAGGCGCGTCCCCGCGGTCCTCGCGGCAGCCGCCGCCCCACTGTTCGCGCCGCGGCCGGCTGACGGGGCTGCCCGCGCGCGCAGGGGCGCGCCATCACCAAGCGGCTCAGCCGCAAGGACGCGGCCGCCTTCCTCAAGGCCGCCCGCAACTTTGCGCGCGTCGAGCGCATGTCCGCCATCGCGGAAGCCGTCGGCCCCGTGCTGGTCGACCAGCCGGCAAACGCCAAGTGTGCCTCCCGGGGCCCTTTGCACGCTCCCCTGCGCCTCGCGGGCCTTTGCCGGCGCTGACACCCGCCCGGCTGGCAGGTACGGGCTGTGGTGGGGCCTGCTGCGCAGCTGCGAAAAGGTGGAGCGCCTGGCCGCCGAGAAGAAGGGGGACGCGAAGGACGCGCTGCTGGACTGGTTCGGCGTCGGCGTCAAGGCGCAGGAGGTCACGCAGGTCGTGCGCCGCATGGAGCTGCTCGGCCAGCGGGCACGTTCCCCTCCCCATCCGGCCGCCTGCTGCAGCCTGTGATGTAGCGCAGCGCAAGGGAGCAAGCAAGCGGCGGGCAGCGGCCCTGCGCTCCTCTGCAAGGAGGCTTGCTGCCTCATCAAGGGCTCTCTGCCTGTGTGCCGCCAGGCACGTGTGGCGGCTCTGTGGTGCCCTGCTTGTAAGGAAAAAAGCAGGCTGAGGCCGGCAAGGAACCGCGCAGATTCAGGCGGCCAAGGAGCCCGAGAAGCACTTCCGGCTGGAGGACGTCAGCCTGTCGATGCCCAAGTGGGGGCCCGCCTGCGGCTGGGAGGCCGACGACGACCAGAAGCTGCTGCTCGGCTGCTACTGGTGCTGCGCTCCTCCTTCCCCGACGCTTGCATGGACCTGCTCCTGCCAGACACAGCCGAGCAGGGGTCACCACCCGGGCAAAGTTAGCCTGCAGCAGTCCCCGCCATGTCTGGCAGCTCACTGTGCCGCCCGCCCCACTGTGTCAGGTACGGCATCGGGCACTGGGCGGAGGTCGCGAACGACGAGCGCCTGGGCCTGGCTGGCAAGCTGGCGCTGGCGCGCACCGACCGCGGCCGCTCCAAGGACGCCAAGCCGCCGCCGGAGCAGGCGCACCTGCCCAAGGGTCCGCCCCCGCCCCCTCGGCGGCGGCGCCGCACTACTTGGCTCCTCCAGCGCGCGAGCGGCTGAGGCAGGACGTTGTGGCCTGCGCAGCTTCGCACGTCGAGACGCGCGCGCTGGCGCTGCTGCGCAAGCTGCAGACGGTGCACGAGAAGTCGCTCGTGGAGCGCACCAAGCCGGTGCGGCTGTCGGGGCGCAAGCGGGGCGCGGCCGCGATGGCCGCCGACGACTCGACCGACCGGCGCGTCTCCGGCCTCCGCGGCTCCGTGATTTGCGCCAGCGGCGGGGGGGCCGGCGGGCTGATGGGGCGCGCGCGCGCGCAGGCCGGAGCTGCTGCTCGGCGAGGACATCATGATCAACGTGAAGAAGCTGCGCGTGCTGCAGCGCAAGGGCGACGCGATGGAGCGGCAAAAGGTGGTCGAGAAGACGCGCAAGTACCTCGCGTCCGTCGGCGACCGCATCGCCGAGGTCGCGACGCAGGACCGCGCGCGCGCGCGCATCTGGGACTTCGTCTCGCGCTTCACCGAGAACGGCATGGACGGCGAGAAGCTGGAGCGCGTGTACGAGAAGATCAAGGCCGGCAAGCCGAGCGCGGCCGCGGCCGTCGTCGGCGGCGCCGAGGAGGGTGCGTCGGCCCGGCCCCTCGCTGCGCGCCGCGCCGCGCGCGCCGCGCCCGGCGCAAGCTGACCGGGCGCCGATCGGCCGCAGCAAACGGGCTGCGCGAGAGCGAGGACGGCGACTTTGGCGCGGAGGACGACGGCGAGGGCCCCGCCGCGAAGCGCCGCCGCCGGGAGGACTCCGAGGGCGGCAGGCGCGTCCCCGCCGCCGCGCTCGCGCGCCGCCCCCGCTTGGGCTCGCAGCGGCAGGGTGTCGAGCCGCGCGGTCGGGGGTTGCGCAGGTCCAGCGCGCGCCGGTCGCAGGACTACGAGGAGGACGACGCGGAGGCGGAGGCGGCCGTGGCGGCGTCCGAAGGCCCCGGCGACTCGACGCTGCCGGAGGCCGGCCAAGAGGCCGAGGGGCCCGAGTCGGAAGCCGGCGACTATGAGGACGAGGGGTGCGCAGTCGCTGCAGCCGCTGCCCCCCGCTAGGCGCAGCATCATCGACACAGCGCGCTGAGCAAATGGCGCTGCTCTGCAGGCCCGACTCCGCCGGAGAGGACGACTGACCGAGGCGGCGGATGCCCGCTGCCCTGCCGGCTCGCGCAGAGCCGTAGCCCCAGCCCCGGCCGTCCCGAACACTGCCGGGCGGCCGACGCACTGTCCCCCTCGTGTGTGTTGCCCAGATTAGGACTGTCTCAGTAGGCCAGCTGCACAAGTCCCATAGACTCGCTCGCTCTGCTGTGCTGCCCGTTGCAGCCATGTGAGACTCCCTTGTTCCGCTGTCGCTCACAAGTCGCAGCCAAACACGCACTGTCCGCCGACAAATGTCTGCTGCACGGCCGGCAGCGGCTCGCCGGGCCGCATGGCCAGCGGGTCACCGCTCAGCACCACAAAGTCGGCCAGCATGCCGGCCCTCAGGCTGCCTAGCTCGCCCTCCAGCCCGGCCAGGGCGGCCGCCTCAGAAGTCGTCGCCCGCAGCGCCTGCTCCAGCGACACCGCCTCCTCCGGAACGAAGGCGGCGGGCTCGCCTGGCGCGCGGCGAAAGGCGGCTGCGTAGATGCCCAGCAGCGGCTCTGCCCTGACCACCGGCCAGTCCGAGCCGAACGCCAGCCGCACGCCCGCCTGCAGCACCGGTTCCTCCGATCTCCGGGCCGGGGAAAGCGACGAGGCAGATGGGAGCGAGGCTATGAGGGGATGCTCCTGAAGGGCTGCCTGCCGGCAGCCGCGCGCACCTGCAGCATCGTCGCCAAGGCGTAGCTGTGGCCGGCGCCCGCCCGCCGCTCCCCAAGCCGCGCGCGCAGCACCCGCTTGTCCGGCAGCAGGTGCAGCGGATTCGCGACGACCCGCACGCCGGCCGCCGCCAGCCGGGCGGCCGCCTGGGGGCCCGCCAGGTGCTGCGCGTGCTCCACCCTGTGCCGGCTGCCGGCAGAGTGCGGGCTGGCTGCGGCCGCGTGCTCGTACGCGTCCAGCACGCTGTCCAAGGCCAGGTCCCCGATGGCATGGACGGCCACCTGCACCATCAAGCGCAGGCCTCAGCCTGGAAGGGGGCATCAAAGGCCCGACCGCGCGCCAAGGCAGCCATGATGACATGCTCAGAGGGAGGCTGCTGCCAGAGAGCCGGGAGGCTGGCCTGCAGCCCGGCGGCGTGCGCCTCGGCCGCCAGCCGCTCCAGATCCGCCTGCGGCACGGTGCGGATGCCGGAGGTGCCCGGGTCGTCCTCGTACGGCTCGCGGAACAGCGCGGTGCCCGAGCCGAGCGAGCCGTCGGCAAACTCCTTCAGGCCGCCCCAGAACAGGCGGCGGCGCGCGTCGGCCGTGCCGTTGGCGCGCACGTATGCCTCCAGCCGGCGCCTGCAGGCCCCGGCGGCCCGCAGCCCGGCTCAGGGGAGCGAGCGGCAGGTCTCCGAACGCAGCCACTGCAGGTTAGCTCCATTCTTCAGTGCAATGTGAGGGTCAGGGGTTGGCAAGGCCACGGCACAGCCGCTCTTGCGATTGCGCCAGCATGGGAGCAGCGGGGGCGGAGCAGTCATACTGTTCCCAGTCACCCTGCTTTGCCGCAGCGAGCCTGCTAGAAGCAGACGCTTGCACTGGGGGAGGAGATGCGGCGGCTTGCCAGGCGGCGAGCGGCGTGAAGGCAAACAGCCGGATGGGCAGCTGCCCCTCGTCCGCCAGCGGCCGCAGCACGTGGCTCAGCGTGTCGAACGCCTCCTCCTCGTCGGGCGGCAGGTCGCCCATGTCATGGGCAGTCGTAATGCCTGCGACAGCTGCCCCTCTCTGCTGGCAGCTGACATGCGGCAGGCGCCGGACATGACGGTGCCAGAGGCCAACTTCTGCCGGCTGTGGGAGCGAGCGCGCAGCAGACATGGGAGCAGCGCCTGAGGGCCCCAGGTGGGGGCGGCATGCCTTGGGAGGCGAGGTGGTGCGCCGCGCGCAGCACGAGGCGCCGCTTCTCCTGCAGCGTCGGCCGCGGCAGCCGCCCGGTCGCGAGCGGCACCGCGTTCTCCCTGCAGCAGACAGCCGTCTTGGATGCTGATGCTTGCTTGAATGCCTGTGCCCATGTTCATGCACGTGCGAGTGCAAATGCTCAACCTCAGGGCATTGGACATGGAGGAGCTGGCAGCTTGGCAGTCTGTGCGAAGCAGGCCAGGAAAGAAAGTGCGCACGAAAGCAGGCCCGTGAAGTCGCCGCCGGCGTCGCGGTAGATGCGGCCACCCGGGGGGTCGGGCGTGCCTGGCACGGCCAGCCCCACCAGCTCGGCTGCACCGCCATGCCACCGACTCAACAGCTGCAGCAGCAGCAGCAGCAGCTGCAGAGCTTGGCTCCGCCGCATGTGGCAGAGGGCCCCCCAGGGAGGCGCGCCTGCCCGGCTGTTGATCAGCACCTTGTGGCCGCACATGCGGACGAGCAGCACCGGCTTGTCCGGGCAGGCGGCGTCCAGCCAGGCCCGGTGCGGCTGCCGCCCGCCCCAGGCGGCCTCGTCCCAGCCCATGGCGACGACCCAGCCGCCGACGCTCGGCCTGCCTGCACTCGGCATGCAATAAACGCACGTAAGCGCGACTTACACAGCTGTCTGTGTCGCTGCATCAGAGAGACAGCACATGAGGAAAGGTTCCTTGCATGCAGCCCTGCGCCTAGCTGCGGGAGATCAAAGGGGGGCTGGTAATGGGCCGGCAGGCACGCTGAGGTTCAGTGACGGCTATCAGCGAGCATTGGCAGGTGTCTGGCACAGGTGAGTGGGCTGGGTGCGTGCCGCAGGCGCCTCGGATTGCGGCCTGCAAGCCGGCCACCGAGTCGACGGCCGAGAGGTCCGCCGCGTCCAGCGCCAGGCCTCCCTTCAGGATGTGCAGGTGCGGGTCGTGCATGCCCTGCGCGCCACCGCCTCAGAGTGCGCAGGCCCCCCACAGAGGGCATGCGAGGCAGCACCGCCAGGGAGACAGGAGAGGCTCACCGGGATCACGTGCCTCCCCTGCAGGTCGACCACTCTAGCCTTCGGCCCGGCCCACAGCAGGACGGCTTGCCGGCTGCCCACACGCCCGATGCGGCCATCCTGCTGGACCGCCAACGCTGACGCATACTCCTGCGGGGTGAGGGCCGCAGTGGACAGGCAGTCCAGTTCCTTGTTGTGGCTCCAAGTCGAGCCCTCCTATTGAGACTCACCTCTCCCGTCCACACCGAAGCGTTCGTGTAAACGACAATGCCATCACCGCGTGTGGACGGCGCCTGCTTCAGTCTACACGGTAAGCCTTCCTGGGGCGCTTGTCACGCAAAGGGGCCATCGAGTGGCCAGGCGATGCGCACCGGCGACCACAGTCCTACGCCAAGTGAGAGCAGGACGACAAAAACGGCACCTAGACGTGCCGACCAAGTCTTAGCTCGATTAAAAGGCATGTCGGCCGTGTCGCATGCTTTCAGCGAGACGCCATCAGCGACGAGTAGAAACCGTTTCGTTCAGTTCCAAACACACAAGCTCTGGCAAGAATTTTCAGGACTGATGCTGCTGCTTGAGCCATTTTGGCGAGTAGTCGACATCGAGCGCGTCCAGCTGCGCCGCGACCTTCAGATCGATCTCCGACACGCCACCGATGGCGTGCGTCGACAGCACCACCTTCAGACATTCGTTCGTGCGCTTGAGTGCCGCATGTGGCCCCAGAAAGACGAGCCATCGGCATGTCAATGAGCATTAGAATGGGTGCCAGCCCGACCTGAACATCTCGATAATTGGTGAGATGCAGGTCCGGGTGGTGATTGGCCGCTTCTGCCACGTCCGCCACCTTCTGAAAAAATGCTATGGCCGCTGTGAAGTTCCGGGCCACGAAGCTGCGCGAGATGGATGTCTTCCCCTCGTCGATCCGCCAGTTGGGAAGGCTTTGGACCTTCTGATCCAGCTCTTCAGCGCTCAGCTTGGGCGTGTCTCTGCAACAATCATCACATGCCAGGCGCTGAGCTTGGGCATCTGCAACATAGCATTACATGCCAGCGTCACCAGGGAGCAGGAGAGGCATTCTTCAAAGCACTTTATCGACAATAATGACTTACTTGCTGCAGCCGCCGCTACCTCCGCTCGCCATCCGGAGGGCTGGTCGGCGGTGTGCTGGCTGAGAGATGAAAAATTGTTTTGCAAGCGGCGCGCGCGGCCGGCTGAGCTGCGGCAACCCGGTCTGCCAGGCACGCACGCAGCACCTGGCACTCATCCCTGCATGTCTTGAATGTCGGGGGCCGGGGGCCGTGAATCTCGACACATTGATGAGGGCGCCCTGCCACAGGGTGCAAGTTTCCCCTGGCCCACTCGTGCACTCCGGCGCGGCGGCCGCAAGCATGGCTGAAGACTAGCCAAATCTGAGGCGAGCCCGACTGTGGCTCGCCGGTGACGAGAGCTTGCCGTCGAGATCAAACACTGCATGCCACTCGGCCGCAGCCGAGAGTGCCGCCGCTGTTTCCGTTCCGCAGCCGCCCCGCGTGCCGTGCTGGCCAGTGAAGAAAACAAAAGGCCGATATTAGGCGGCTGGTCTTTCATTTGGCCAGCACGCACTGCATGCACGGTGAGAAATGGTTTAGAGCCGAGGCCGGCTCGGGCGCGGTGCGGGGGCGCTAGAGAACGGAGATACGGCGAGAGGGCGATGATGAGAGCGCAAGGAGCCGGAGAGCGCTGCTCGATGACGGCTGTTATACACTTGAGCTGAGCAACCTCTCTTTGTTCTTGCTCTCTGCTTGCCCGGTCCTGTGACTCTCTCAAACCCGACCTGCCGCACGCCTTGCACGCCTGCACCTCACTCTCGCAAACTGCACGCGAAGCACACCGCTACTCCAGTCCCAGGAAGCCCAGCGGGCCGCCTCCGGTCCCGCTGGCCGGGTCTGGCAGAGCGCGCTGGTAGGTCTCTGAAACTGGCCGACCGGCCTGCTGCGCGCGGCGGTCGCGCCTGCAGCAGCCATCCCCAGCCCTCAGAAGCCGGGCAGTGATGGGCCGGCCGGTGAGCCGTCGGGTCTTGAGTGCAGGCAGCTGCAGGAAAGGCTCTGGGGCAGGCGGAGTGAGGCACCTGAGCAGCTCCTTCCAGCGGGCGGCGTCCCTGGCCGGCAGGCTGTCCAGCGCGCGCCACTCGTCGGCGGCCTCGCGTTCCTGCTGCTGCGGCTCCACGAGGACCGCGCGGTCGCTGCCGCCCGGGCTGTCGGGGGCCTCCTGCTCCCCGCCCGGCCGCTGGCCGCCCTGCAACAGCCACAGGCGCCACTCGGGCGCTGGCTTTGGCACTTGCTTGGGCGCGAGGTGACAGCGGAGGGCACAGCGCTCGCAAGGCTGCAGATCAGGGAGTGCTGGTGAGCCTGCCGTGCACTGGGAAAGCTGCGGGAGGGTAGGCGAGAGGGGCAGGGAGTGGGCCCCACCTGGCCGCCCAGCGCCTGCAGCAGGGCTCCCAGGTCGGGCATGCCCTGCGGGCCGCTCCCGCCGCCCGCGCCTGGCCCGCCGCGGCCCCCCGTCGGCAGCCCCATGCTGCCGGCCAGCTGCTGCATGGCGGGCGAGCCCGCCAGCTGCTGCAGCCCCGGGGAGGCCAGCATCTGCTGCACGCCCGGCGACTGCAGCATCTGGGAGAACTGCAGGCAGACGGCCCGGGCAGCGTGGCGCTCAGCAGCCGCACGCAGAGTCATGGGACTGCCTGGCCATTGGCTGAGGCCAGGCTGGGAGGGCGCCGAGGCATGAGGCAGGGCGGCTCACCATGCCCATGAGGTCGCCTCCCGGCGCCGGCGGCTGGCCCCCGCCCCGCTCGCTGCGCCGCGCTGCCGCGGGCGCCGGCTGCCTGGCAGACCCGGCAGACTCCCCGCCTGCTGGCAGGGCCGCAGCCAGCCTCAGCAGCAGCGCAACTGGGAGCAGCAGCAGGGCCTCCGGCTCACAGGCACGGCAGAGCTGGGCGGAAAACAGGGCAGGGCCTCCCCACCTGCTGCCGGCCGCGGGCCCAGCCCCCGGCCCAAGCCCCTGCCCGCGCCAGCGCCGCCTCCTGCCGAGGCCGCGCTCGCCGGCGGAGATGGCCGCTCGGCAGCTGCAGGCGCAGCCATCCACAGCAATCAGCACAATACAACCTCAGCACCCTGGCGAAGCTCGCAGTGGGGAAGGACACCAGCCCAAGGCGACAGAGCGCACCGGCGGCTGCTGGCCTGCGGCGCGCCGGCAGGGCGCTGAGCCCGCCGCGCTCCACACGGCCCGCCCCCGTCCCTGCGCCGCCCTGGGAGGCCGCGGGCCCTGATGCCGCTGGCGCGGGTCTGGCGGCAGGCTCAGGTGCCGCCGCAGACGCAGGCTGCTCGGGCCTTGCAGAGGCTGCTGCCGGCTGCGGTGGCAGTTGGCTCGCTGCCGGTGGGCTGTCGACTACCATGGGGGCGCCAGCAGCTGCGGCTGCCGCGGCTGCCGCGCCGGCCGCAGCGGCTCCTGCCGAGGGCGCAGCCCCTGCGCCACAGCCGACGCTGTGCGTCAGGCATGCAGACGAGCGGCTGCATTAGCAATGGCTGACCCGCCACAGCGATGGCTGACCCGCCAGCTGCAGCAGCCTGGTAGATGCTGCTGGCTGGCGCAGTACTCGGCAGGCTGGTGGCGTCGGAGGCAATAGCGACTGTTAGGCAGCTGAACGGGCTGCGTGCTTGCGACGGGCTGGTGGGCTGACCTGCAGCCGGCTGCGCGGCCGCCCGGCCGGCAGCGTGCCCGCTCGAGCCGGAGCCGCCGCTGGCCTGCCGCGCAGCCTCCTGGCCGCCCGCCTGCCGCTGCTGCTGCACGCCCAGCAGGTCCGCGAGCTGCAGGCCCGCGGCGCAGCTGCGCATCAGCACAGCTGGACAGGCATGCCAGGCGCGCATGTGCCAGTGCTGGAGCGGGAGATGAGCCGGCAGGAGCTCAGCAGGCGTCCCACTCCGGTCCCGGCCGGAGGCTGCCGCATGTTCCCTGGGCGGCGCCAGGCATGCAGGGCAGCAGCAGCGCAGGCAGGCAGGGGCTGGAGGGGGGGCGCGCCGGGACGTCTGCCGGCCCCTCGATCGACATCTCGACGTGCACCGCCGTGCCCGGCCCGAACGGCAGCAGCTGGCCGGTCGCCGGCTGGCCGCCCGCGCCCGGCGGCAGGGGTCCTCCCCCCATGGCGGCGTGCAGCTGCCGCACCATCGCCGGGTGCAGGCTGGCCGCGGACTCCTGCGTCAGCGACGGCACCGGGCGGGCGGCGGCGCGGCGAGTTGGGCGCACCACCGGCTGCGGGCAGGCGGCCAGCAGCACAGCGTCAGGTGCTGGGGGTGCAGGGCGTTGGGCGCTGCAGGACCGAGGCGGCGCTTGCAGCCATGCGGGCTGGGTGCAGGGGGAATGCAGTCCTGCCGCCTCACACATGCTTGCACCGCTCAGGTGTATCCCTGGACGGACCTCTCATGCCTACACAGCGGCATGTCTGGCAGCGCGTCTCTGGCATTGTGCGGCCGCACCTCTGGCGTGCATGCACAGAAACACATGCATGTGCATGTGCATGTGCATGTGCATGTGCATGTGCATGTGGGCAAGTGAGCATGAGGCATGGGGGGTGGGCGGGCACGCCTGCTCCTCGCCGGCCGCCGGCTGCGCGACGCGGTAGACGCTCTGGAAGTAGGCGCGCAGCGAGTCGAAGGCCGCCTGCAGCACCGGGTGCGCGAGCGCGTAGTACACCTGCCGCCGCTGCTCGTCCGACTGGCGGGCCTGCATCAGCTGGCGCAGGTGCGGCGGCGGGCCGTCGGGCGGCAGGTCTGCGCAGCGCGGCCGGCGCACGAGTCAGCTGCGCGCGCAGAATGGCTCGGGCGCCGGGCAGCAGGTGTGTGGGCTGCATGTGGCTGCGGTGGGAGCATGCAGGCTGCGCGATCAGGCATGCGTGCAGGCTAGTGGCTGATATTGGAAACCGGCAAGTCGTGCGAGCAGCATGCGGCAGCCTCGCCAGCGCCGTGCCGGCCTGCAAATGGCAAAGGCGAGGGGGCAGACAGGCGTGCATGCTTGAGTCACCGGCCGCGAATCGGCGAGCAGTGCGCGCGCACGTGAGCAGTTCCGCCTTGGTTTTGCACATGGTGGTTTTGCACATGGTTCAAAAGATCCTGCTGGATTTCACTCTGAACCACCCAGTGTCCGCACGGCCACAGGGATGACATGAGGGAGCACTGGCTGCTCAGCTCCCCTCCAAACCCCCGCAGCCCGACAGCAGGCTGAGTGAAGGGGGGGCGGTGCCTGTGCGCGTGGCTGCCAGGATGGGCGCGAGGACGTCCGCGGGCGTGCTCAGGATGAGGCTCTCCACCGCGTTGACGACGCCCGACAGGTCCAGCCGCATGGTGCGCCCGCTGGGCAGCGCGACCGGCATGCGCATGTGCCGCGTGCGCGCCTCTGCTGCGGCCGCGGGCGGACCGGACTCGGTGTGTCTGCCGAGCCGGCAGCGCAGCGCACGCCGGAGCAAGAGGCATTGTGCGCACTATGCAGCTTGAGCGCCTGGGGAAGAGCAGGCTGTTGCCAGCCGGGCAGGCAGGCGGGAGCGTGCTGCTGCCTAGCAAGCCGTCTCGAGCGCGGCCAGCGGCTAGCGGATGGCAGTCAGGGGAGGGGCGCGCCTCCGGCGTCTGACAGCGCCACATACAGTGCGTGCGCCAGCGGGGAGGCCGAATCCATGCCCCGCTGCGGCTGCAGCTGCGGCTGCGGCTGCTGCCGCGCCTGGGGTGGCAGCGGCGGCCTGCCCTCTGGCATGACGCCCGCCGCCGGCCCCTGTGCGGGCGCCGGCCGGCCGGGCTGCCCTGCCTGCTGCCCCGGCTGCGGCTGCCCCCGTGCATCCGCCTGGGCCTGAGCGCGGGCACCTGCAGGGCACAGGCTCGCCTCGCTGTGCGGCTGCAGCCGAGCGCGGGCGGCGCAGCGCACTGGCAGTGCGAACGGGCGGGCGCCTCCCTACCAGTCTGCGGCTGGCCAGGCTGGCCCGCCGGCCTGCTGCCGCCCGGCGGCAGGATGGGCAGCGGCGGCGGCACGCGGTTGGTCAGGTGGCTGTGCGTGCCGTCGGGCGCGAGGAAGCCGGCCTGGGCGCAGATGAGCGGGCCCGGGTTGCCGGCCGCCGCCTGCGCCAGGTTGGCGCCCGCCAGCGAGAGCTCCAGCAGCAGGCAACCGGCGTTGTAGGCGGCCGAGGAGACGCGGCGCGCCTGCGCCTGTGACACGGCACGATACGCGTCAGGCGGGGGGCACAGCCGCCAGACATGCAGCCTCTGCAGCGCCCCTATTCCTTCCAGCCCAGGACCTCTGCAAGCAGAGGGAGCGACGCTGCAGCAGCAGCGTGAGAGTCAATGCGCGCCCCCACTCGCCTGGATGCTGTCGGCGTCTGGGCTGCCGCTGGCCGCCTGACCCGCCAGGCCGTTGGCCGCGCCCGCGAACGCCGGCAGGGCCGCAGCCTGCAGGTGCCGCGCCGCCTGCCCGAGCAGCTCCGCCACGGCGGCCGTGCCCTCCGCCAGCACCGCCTGGCCCCCTGCCGACGGCTGGCTGGCGGGTGCGGAGCCGCCGGCTGCCGCCCGGGCTGCCTCCAGAAAGGCGGCCTCGTCAGCCTGCGGCTGCCCTGCGATGCGGGGGCAGCAAGGGCGGCCTCAGGCTCACAGCGTTGCCGAAAAGGAGCGCAGGAGCGACCACAGCAGCCTTGCTTGCTGCCGACGCAGACTCCGCATGCCGCGGCGCTAGCAAGGCAGGAAGGCTCGACGCCGTGGTGGAGACAGGAGGCTGGGCTGTGCCGCGCGCAAACCCGGAGGGGGGCTGACCCAGACGCGAGATGGTGCTCAGCGGCGGCGACGCGTGCGGCTGCTGCTCGGAGTCCCCCAGCAGCCGCAGGAAGGTGGCGAGCGCGGTCAGCTGGTGGGGCGGTCGCTGCACTCCCAGGCTCATGCTGGGCGGCCCGCTCACACTCATCATCTGCACGACCTGCCAGCGCCGGCAGCATGCACGGGTTCAGGGGATACTTTGGCAAGGACAGACGTGCTGCGGCAAGGGTGGGGGGAGGAAGCCTCTGACCTGCGCGGCACCCTGCTGGTTGCCTGCGCCACGTAAGGTAAACGTCAGTCCGGCCGGCTTCTGGTGCAGTTGTGAACGAGAGAGGCGGGCTGGGAGGGAGGCGCACCGACGGGCGGATGGGCGACGACTTGCACCTGCTGGCTGCCAATGCGGCCGGCCAGGTTCTGCAGCAGGCCGTTGATGCCCTGCATGAGCAGGCGCAGGCGCGGTCGTGTCAAGTCTGGGCCTGCGGCTGAGCAATGGGACCGCGAGGCTGGGCATGCGGTCGCACACCCCGGCGGCTGTGAAGGCGCCGTTGACGTCCACCATGCCGATGTTCAGCTGCTGCGCGATCGCCTCGGCCGCGTGCGGCGGGTGCCCGCCGCTGCTCGAGCTCTGCTGCGCCTCTGGGCGCTCGACGAGGTGCAGCACATGGCCGCTCTCGACGCCTGCCCCCACCACAGGCCTGCTCAGCGGCTGCCTGGGAACACACGGCGTGCTTAGGCGGCCGAGTGGGATGCGGCGCCTCACCCCGCTGCGACAGGCCGTCCTCGTCGCGCAGCACGGCGCCGCGGTGGATGAGTCGCTGGCGCTCGGCGGGGATGTTGGAACGCGCGACCAGCTCGTCCTTGAGCTGCCGCACCGTCGCCTGCGGCCCAGGGCAGTAGTCCCCCGATCGCCGCCGAGGGGCAGGCTCTGTGGTCTCAGAACGGGCGGGGCGAGGCCTAGTGCCCGCCGATTTTGCTTCCCTCGCGCCATTGCCGTGATGCAGCCTGCCAGCGCCTGCCTCAGCGGCATTCGTGATCGCTAGCAAAGTGCTGACTGCACTCGGAGCGCCGCCTGGCGCGATGGGGACGCTTCTGGAAAAGCGTTAACGAAATTCTCGCCTGCGGCGCGACCGCCACCTCGTATTCCGCGGGCTGCAGCGTCTTGATGCGCAGGTGTAGCTGTGCGTCGCTCGCCATAGCTGCGACCGTGTCCTGATACAGTGCAGGCGCGGAGAAGTGCTTCGGTGGACCCTACCCCGTTCTCTTTTGCACTCTTTTGGAAAGGGATCGCCCAGACAAGAAGACGTCGCCATCATGCATATGAAAGCGTTCCAGGCCCATCGCCTGGCGATGGAC
Organism: Trebouxiophyceae sp. KSI-1; assembly: GCA_003568905.1. Taxonomy (NCBI): domain Eukaryota; kingdom Viridiplantae; phylum Chlorophyta; class Trebouxiophyceae; species Trebouxiophyceae sp. KSI-1. The sequence continues at coordinate 28,928 of BHFV01000071.1, read as the reverse complement.
GGCGGCGCGCGCCCGCAGGCGGCCTCGGTCGGCCCGGTCCCCAGCGCGCCGACCCGTAGGACCGCCTGCCGCGCGGCTACGAAAGAGCAGGCGCGTCCAGTAGACCAGCTGACTGCATTTCCGGCCCGCAACACCTCCGAAGCCGGTGCAGCCTGCCGCCGGATGCTTCGGCTGCACCTTTCGGGAGCTGCTGTGCCTGGGCGCTGGGGCTGACAGCAGGGCCGTATGCGCAGGTATCAGAGGTGACAATTCGGCGACTGCCGCCGGAGGGGGTCTCGCTGCAGCCGTGAGCCCCCTTCCCTCCCTGACGCAGTCCCAGGATACTCCACACGAGCGCCGCAGTAGCTGAGCGGAGGGCCGCCGGCATACAGGTGCGGGCCCCTGCAGTTCAAGGTGCCCGAGTCGGACGCTAACAAGCCGCAGAACATCCTGGAGGAGATCGTCTGGTGCGCTGCTGCACTGCTTCCAGATGCGTGAGGAGCTGCACGAGTGTAGCCATTGACTGACAGGCCGTTGGGACCTGCCTCAGGTTCAAGGCGCAGGAGATTGCGCAGATGCGCGAGCGGCTGCCGCTGCCGCGGCTGCAGGCGCAGCTGGCGGCCGCGCCGCTGCCGCGAGACTTCATCGGCGCCATCCGCGCCGCGCAGCAGCGGATCGGCAAGCCGGGGCTCATCGCGGAGGTGAAGAAGGCGTCGCCCAGCAGAGGCGTCATCTGCCCGGACTTTGACCCCGTGCGGGTGCGCCTGCCTCCTGAACAGCCTCAGCCACCCTGCCTGCTGTAGCGAGAGGCATCTGGCAGTCCAACACACACCACTACACCGCCTCTCCGTATTGACTCTGGCATAGCGCCCGCATAGCGAATCCAGGCAGCCAGTCAAGGCCGACAGAATCACGCTGTGAACGCATGACCAGAGCAGTCGGTTGCAGTCGACGGGAGCCGACACCCGCTCGGCCGGCCCCCTGTTGCAGATCGCGCGCGCCTACGAGGCCGGCGGCGCCGCCTGCCTCTCCGTCCTCACGGACGCCAAGTACTTCCAGGGCAGCTTCGACTACCTGCGGGCCATCCGCGCGGCCGGCGTCGCCTGCCCGCTGCTCTGCAAGGAGTTTGTCGTCGAGGCGTACCAGCTGCTCAAGGCGCGCGCCTGCGGCGCCGACTGCGTGCTGCTCATCGCGTCCGTGCTGCCGAACAGCGACCTGGAGGCCCTCATCAAGGCAAGACCTTTCCCATCTCTGGGCCTCTGAGCGGATGCTCGCGCGCAGCTGAGCCGAGCGCGTGCCTGGCGGCAGCAAGGCTTCAGTCGGGCGATGCTTGCGCTGCCTGAGAAAGGGGGTGAACGCGGGCTCAGCCACTCCCCCCCCCTCTCTGCAGCGGAGGGAGGCAGCAGGGCGACCCATTGCCATGCCAAGCAGCCTGGCTGCTCGCCCCTCTTTGCCCAGACACAGCACATACAGCAGCTGGCCGAGATTCGGACCTGCTGACGCCCCCCGCCGGGGCGCATGCCCGCAGGTGGCGGCCAAGCTGGGCCTGCAGTGCCTGGTGGAGGTGCACAGTGAGGCGGAGCTGGCGCGCGTGCTGCGGCTCGCCTGCCTGGAGGCCAACTGCATGCTGGGCATCAACAACCGCGACCTGCAGACCTTCAAGGTGGACCTGGGCAACACGGACGCGATCATGGCCTCGCCCGCCGGCCAGCAGGCGCTCGCCCGCGGCCTGCTGTTCGCCGGCGAGAGCGGCATCTTCACGCCCGAGCATGTGGCGGCCGTCCAGGCACGCTCTGGCTGCTGCCCTGCCGGCGGGTGCCATGGAGCGGCTCCGCAGCAGAGGCTGGGGCAGCCGCGGGGATGCAGCGCCGCGCAGGCGAGGATTCGTGTCGTGACATGTGTGGCCTGCTGTGCACAGCCGGGCTGTCGCACGGGCAGCGCTGCTTCCGAGCCAGGCAGACAGCTGCGAGCCGCTCTCTGAAGCTCGGCTCTCGTTGAAGCTGCTGTGACTGGCGGCTGCAGAGGGCCGGCTGCGGCGCCATCCTGGTCGGGGAGTCGCTGGTGCGGGAGGGCGACCCGGCGGCCGCCGTCCGCACACTGCTGTCCATCGAGGGCGGTGCCGCGGACAGCCCGGCGGGCACACCCCTGGCGGACCCCGTGTCTGCCTGAGCTCACGCCACGCCTGAGAAATATCCAGAGAGAGAGAGAGAAGAGAGTCCCTGCGAGAGGCGGCTGCCAGCCGCGGTGCTGGTTGCTGCGAGTGGGTTTGTATGCGAGCCTGAGACAGGGGGCGGTGCTTGGGCAGTGGCAAGCTAGCACTGCACAGTGGGATGCTTGCCCCTGCTGTGGATGGTAAGACCGTGAAAACAGTGACATGGATCGAGAGTGGTTGGAACGCTACATCAGGCGTCCTAATGCTCCGCCGTCACGAGGCGCCCGTCATACTCCGCCGGCAAAGCAGCACCGAAACCAAACCGGCAGCACGTCGCGCAGCCATATGCGCCACAGCACAGGCACCTGGCAACTGCCGGCGGCGGCGCGGTGCAGCATCCCCCACAGCCGCCGGCGGCCACCCGGGCACTCAGGAGCGCTCCTCGACCGCTTCCCGTTTCAGGACGCGGATCGCTCCCCGCAGCATCTTACAGAACCACATCGCGTTCAGGCAGGAGAGCGCCACGCAGGCGGCGCGGTAGAGCCAGATGACGGGCGGCGGCATGGCGGCGCCCTGCGCGGGCTGCCGGGGGCTGTGCAGCTCGCGCCCGGACCAGCGGAAGAAGTCGACCAGCATGAAGGCGCCCAGCAGGTTGCGAGCCAGGAAGAAGGAGGCGAGCATGGCGAGGCCGTTGTAGACGTACAGCTTGCTGCCGGCCATGTTGAGGTTGTAGAGCAGCCACCTGCGCGCAGCAGCCGGGCGCTGCTGTGAGGAATCTGGGCGCCTGCGGTTGCCGCGGGGGCAGCGCCAAGAGCCCCGCAGGCCGCTGCTTGTGCGAGAAGATGGCCGCGACATTCTGATCCGTCAATGACAGGCGTTGCTGCTCAGCAGCCTGGAGAGCCCGATCTGTCAGCCGCCTCGCCTGCTCCAGCAAGCAGCGTCCGATCAGCAGCCAGCCGAGGGGGGAGGAGGGGGCACCTGCCATAGACGAAGGGCGTGCTGAGCTCCCACAGCAGGAACATGGCCACTGCAGGCGGCCAGCAGCTCATCAGCTGGCTGCGGACGGCGCCACTGAGCGCCTGACCAGCTTGCCGGCAGGCAGGGGGAAGGTCGGACCATAGTAGTGGAGGAAGCCGGTCAGATGGGCGTAGGAGAAGAGCGTGAAGCAGGTGAGGCCGTGAAAGAGGTAGGCCAGGCCCTCATACCGGAAGACGCAGACGCACAGATCATATGTGAAGTATCCTAGACAAGGACGGCCCCCCTATCAGCAGGGGCAACAGTCGCATCTGGCAGCGGGAGCGTGTCGGAGGCAGCACCTGCGCCAATGAGTGTCATCACGTAGCTGATTGGCGAGACGCCGTATATGCGGTCGTGCTGCAGGGGGCCCGTAAGCACAACCGTCGCCAGGGGAATCTGATGAGCGTGCCGCAATAGGTCAGTTGCTTGTGGCTGGGCCAGAGGAACTGGTAGCTGCTTCCCAGGAGGCAGGAAGAGAGCCTCGCCTGTATCAGCAGGTGCAGCATCCCAACGAGTCGACAACTGGCTTGCCAGGCCGTCGAGCTCAGCTCCCCGGCGCCCACCTTTCCGCCGGCTTTGAATTTGCTGCGCAGCCATGAGCCAGCGACCAGCTGCGTGAGCAGCTCGCTTCCAATGAACAGCCCACCTGCCCGCCGCGGCCAGCAGGTGTCAGTCGGGTGTGGAGACACGAAGTTGTGGGCTCAGCTGCACTTTTGCTCCTCCTCAACTGCTGCCATTCGATGCCTGATCCCTAATGCATACCAGCGTCTTTTCCCCAGCTCGCATACAGCGAAGCAATCGACAGTCAGTCGGCAACTTGATGGGAGCATTTCGTTGTGGCGCGCACGACTGTTCCTTGCGTCAGATTGACAGCGGCGATTTTCATCCTTCAACCCGTCAAGTTCTACTGAAGGTCGCTGAGGCCGCCGGCAAAACACCGCGTTACTGATGCGGGCGGCAACGATGCAACCCCGAGCTTGATGAACTATGAGGATGTGGCCAGGCTGCGCACCCGTGACGGCCAGCGCCGCCGCCATAGTGCCGGTGGTCGACGTGTCGTGGAATCGCCGCTTTGGAGTTTTGAAGTGACATGCCAGTGCCAGGCTGGTGGTGCCATGCCTGTGTGCATTGCATGGCTGTTCACTACTTGCGACCTTTTACAAATGCAGCATCAGCTGCTGATGGTACACCCATTCGTTTGCCATTCAAAATCGCAGGAGCAGGGGTCAAAGAAAGCGCGGCAGCGCGCCCAGGGGGTGCTTGCCCGGCAGCATGACGAGCAGCAGGCCCCAGAAGAGCGGCCAGACGGGGTTGTCCCGAGCCAGGTGGGCGGACGCAAAGAGCAGCGGCACCAAGAAGGTCCAGAACAGGGCGCAGGGCGCGACAATTTCCCAGACCAGCAGCGCCGTCAGCACTGCGGCCGCCACACATTGGTGTTGGGCAAGCGGCGGGTGAGGGCTGTCAGCAGAGGGCTTGGCCGAGCCTCAGGGCGCACCGCTGCCGCGATCGAGGCAGGCTGCCAGGAAGTCCTTCCAGAAGCGTAGCTCGTGCTTGGAGTGCGCCTCCCACCGGTAGCGCCGCTTCGTCTCCTCATAGCAGAAGTCATAATACCTGCAAATACCCTTTCAGCCGCCAGCACAGGGTGTCCCAGGCGCTGGAGGGTGAAAGCAAAGCAGGCGAACGCACCTGTCCACTTGGTCGAGCCATGCACCCTGCGCCCTGCCCGCCTGCCGCTGCACCCACGAGATCTGCGGGTCCAGCGCATCCAGCAGGCTCCGCCAGCCGGCCACCAGCGGCTTGACGAGCGGCAGCGTCCTGCGTTCGGTAGAGAGCGGCGGGGTCAAGTGGGCCACAGCAGACCGGCAAAAGGTGTCGGAATGGGCGGGAGACGCACGCAAGCCAGGCCTGCAACCGGCTCAACTGCTGCAGCGTCGCGTACTTGAGCTCCTGCCTTTGCCGGCGGAACTTGTTCGGCATGTGCGGATAGTTCAGGCCGGCCGTCACGTGCAGGCCACCTGGGCGGCCATGACCTGCACGGAATGTCACCAATGAGACGACCTATTGTCACCCGGGAGCCCTGCAGCCGAGTGCAAACAGGTGATGCAGTCACCTCGCCATCGAGGCGGCGGCCCGCTCTGTGTGCGGGCCGGCAACCGTGCGTGGTGCCCGAGTAGGCCTTGGCGGCCCCACATCGATGAGTGCATGGCTGTGTAAATGTGCAAGTCCTGGAGCCTGGAGCGCGGGGCAGACCAGGCTGGCTGGCTTAGCCTCCGCCGAAAGCGCCAGAGTGGTACACACAGCACCCAACTGCAGACGAGAGAAGCGATGATGGGGCCAACGTGTCGCCTGAGCTGTACTCCCAGCCGGTATGTGCCCAGTGCCTGCCTGTTGGCGCGCATGCGGTGTTGGCCAGGCCTGCGCTGTCGTCGACGGCGGGCCGCCAGAGTGTGCTGATCGACACAGTCGCGCTGCCTGCAGGGTGCCCGCGAGCGGTCTTGTGCCTGCCGTCGCGCCCACGTCGCTGTCGTACGGTAAGGCGGCCTGGCTCGGGCGTTCCAAAATGCAGTGTCGGCAATCCGGCGTGGAGGCCGCTGCTCCACCCCGTTTCAGGACCAGCAGCCCTGAGCACAGCACCTGGTCGCAGGGCTGGGCCGTAGGAGCCTGGGCCAGCGGAGACAAGCCTGCAGGCCGGCCGCTGCGCTGGGGCCTGAGCATGTCGAGCAGTTGCTGCGGACGGCAGAGAGCCTCGTGCGGCCCGTCGCCAGGCAAGCCTCGTGCAGCTCTCACTGACCCCATTCAAGCATCAAAGGCAGCACAGGCAGCTTTCAACACAAGACACACTGCATCACAGTGCCGAGCCTTCGGCGCTGGACCACCTGGCCGCCCGCGCCACCAACCTGCTGTACCTGCTGGGCGATGCACCGCCGGAGGCGGTCATCGAGGCCTCCAAGAAGGACGACGGCGGCCTGCTGGCGCCGCTGGCGAACCTGTTCGAGTCGATCCTGAAGGCATGCGTCTCCACCAAGCCAGCACGGGACAGCAAAGCCGACTCAGCCTCATCCGCACCGCTGCTCTCTTTGCGCCGCCCGACCTGCCTCGCGCAGACCGAGTGGCTGACACTAGACCCGTCTGGTGCTCCCCGCAGATCCTGGAGAGCGGCCTGTCCAAGGTTGGAACGCCCTACGCGTACGGCTTTGCCATCATCCTGCTGACCATCCTGGTCAAGGCGGCCACCTTCCCGCTGTCCCAAAAGTCGGTGCGGTCCCCCCTCCAAAGCCTCCTGCTGCCGAACGGTCCAGTCACAGAGTCCACACACACATGTGCAAACTGGCACGCTCCGCCTGCAACATCCAGCACAGAGAGAGGCAGTGCCAGTGCGCGCCACCAGGCTCTCTCTGCCCAGGCTGCGACGAGAGGAGAGGCGCAGCTGCTCTGCGCGCTCAAGCGGCTGCCGCCTGCCACCGAGGCACTCAAGATGCAGCCATCAAGCGTCTGGCCGCGCCTGATTGCCTCTCACCTCACCCGGCCCCCTCCCCCCCGGCCCCTGAGGATTCCTGAGACGCGTGCGCTTGCCCCGCGTGCGTGCAGGTGCAGAGCACGGTGGCGATGCAGGCGCTGCAGCCGGAGGTGAAGAAGCTGCAGGCGCGCTACAAGAACGGCGACCAGCAGGAGATGCAGGTGCAGGTGGCGCAGCTGTACCGTGACGCCGGCGTCAACCCGCTGGCCGGCTGCCTGCCCACGCTGGCCACGCTGCCCGTCTGGATCGGCCTCTACAGGTCCGCCTGCCCCTCCGCTGCTGGAGGCTCCCGTTCAGGTCGGCATGGTGCTGCTGAGCGCAGCCAGGCCGCCCCTGGCAGCAGCAGTTCAGCCCCACTGGAAGCGGCAGCCCTAGTGGCTGCATGCCTGGACGCGAGCTGCTGCCTCTGAGCTGCCAAGCGAACAGCTTTGGAGTGTCTGCGCTGCCGCCGCTGGAGGCTGCCGGGGTAAGCCAGATGCCGACAGTCTCGTCTCGGGCCGACCCGCAGGGCACTGTCCAACGTGGCGGACGAGGGCCTGCTGACGGCCGGCTTCTTCTGGATCCCCTCGCTGGCGGGCCCGACCTCGCTGGCCGCCCAGAAAGCGGTGCGCCGTCCCCTCCCTGCCCGGCACAGCCGTCTTTGAAAGAGCAGCCTGCCGCGCTGCAGCCGTTCGGCTGCTGTGGCTCATAGCCGGGGCCAGCAGAGCACTCGAAACTGGCGCCAGCTGTCAGCCTGAGGCTGCTGCCAGGGAGCCTCCCCCCCCGGCAGGCGGTTGGGCGGCTGAGGCCTGCCCCTGCATGCTGGCAGGGCGCCGGCTCCTGGCTGTTCCCCTTCAAGGATGGGCAGCCGCCGCTCGGGTGGCACGACACGCTGGCCTACCTGGTGCTGCCGGTGCTGCTGGTGGTCAGCCAGTACGCGAGCCAGAAGATCATGAGCCCGCCGACGGACGACCCGCAGCAGAAGCAGACGCAGCAGATCCTGCAGTTCCTGCCCATCCTCATAGGCACACCTCCCCTCCTTATCTGCGCGGACCATTCACCATGTTTTGAGACAGAGGCCATGCCTGCTGCGCAGACCTGCGACAGCCCGCCGCGCCCCACATGCCTGCCTGCTGCACCGCTCGCAAGCCGGCGGCAGAATGATCACACTTTCGGGCGCGCCTGAGCAGTCGCTCCGGCCCGCCCGCAGGCTACTTCTCGCTCAACGTCCCCTCCGGCCTGACGCTGTACTGGTTCGTGAACAACCTGCTGACGACCGCGCAGACGGTGCGGCCCCCTCCTTCTGTCCTTCAACAGAAAGACGGCCTCAAGCCGTCGCTTCCCCTCCTCCTGCGATTGCGTGGCCTGCCTGCACCAGCCGCGTTGCGTGCGCGAGCATGCTGAATGGTTGATTCGTCTGTCACCCCCATTCCCTTGCTTCTGGGCGAGTGGAGGCGACCGCCGCTCGCGGCTGCTGCTGCAGGTGTACCTTAAGAACACGACTCCGCCGCCGGCCGTGGCCGTGCAGCTCGGCTCGGGCGGTGGCGGCTCAATGCCTGGCAGCGGCGGCACAATCGTGAAGCCGGAGAAGCAGGCGGCCAAGGCGCAGCGTGCGGCCCCCAGTGCCCCCCGAAAGCGGGCTGCCCTGCTGCAGCCTTGCGGGCGGAAGAGCACTGGCACACTGCTTGCAACACGGCCGCGCTCTTGGCAAGCGCGGCATGAAGCGGGCTTGCTGCGGGGCGCCGTGCGCAAACTGCTCGCTGAGGTCAGCAGCCTGCCGGCGGCGCTGAGGCGTGGGGGCTGGACGGCTGCAGGGAAAGCGGCGGCTGCAGCCGAGAGCAAGGGGTCCAACGGCGGCGGCGGCAGCAAGCAGGGCGAGAAGTTCCGGGCGCTGAAGGCGAAGGAGGCGGCCAAGCGGGCGGCGCGGCTGAGCGCGCAGGTGCCTGCACTGTTCAGCACCACTCCCGCCTGCGGCCCCCCGCACAAGTTGCAGGACGGGATGGAAGGCCTCAGCGGCTGTGGCTGCGGGCTGCAGGCGGGTGGCGGCGACGGCGGCCAGGCAGCCGAGTCGAGCAAGGGCGCAGTGCAGACAGAGAGCCGGGAGGAGAGGCCACAGGTGCGGCAGCAGGCACCGCGTCTGCAGCCTGCCTCCGGCGGTCCATGCAGGCAACTGAGGGGTGCACGCTGCGCTGCAGGACAAGTCGGCAGGCAACGGCAGCAGCTGAATTTTGGGGGTCACGCCCGTTGGTTACTTGCTTCTGCTTCTTTGGCTAGGCTAGATGTGATGGCGGCCGTCCATTGTATTTCGAATTTTCTGCACGCCGCTGGAACGGGCGCTGTCTGGATGAGCACCGTGCTGATCTGACAGCCGTCATGCAAGCGCTACCCGAACGACAGCCAAGCGTGCACCGACAGCCGACAGCCCTGGCCTTCAAATCGGAAGAGGCCAGGCCAGCCACATGTGCGCGAGCGGCGCGCCCATTTGCCCAAAGCACGCCAGTGCGGAAGCACGGCACGCCCGCGATGCTGCCGATGCGGTGTCGAGACGTCCTGCCTAGCCAGCCGAGCAGGTGGTGCTCTGCTTCCGCCGTGGGAAAGCTGCATGTCGAAACAGGTCCGGGACGCTTGGACTCACGGCTGATCGCTGAACGCGCAGAGGGCCGGGCGTAGCACCACCATGTCCGCCCGTCGCCACGCAAGGCACACGGAAGTCTCGGCTTCCAGGCGCCCGCGGCCGTCCCCGGTGTCGGCGCCTAGCCACCGACAGAAGCGCGCGGGTGGTGCCAGCGGCGCTGTTTAGCGCCTTCCAGAGCCAGGAAGCGCTTCCCGATCAGTCGGATGTGCTACGGCGGCCGCTCAAGGACGAGCTGGAGGCTTCAGAAATCCGGAACGTGTTCAACTACAACGGCGGGCTCAGGAAGAAGTGCGTTTTGTCCCCATGATGGCCGCGGGCAGCCGTTCGACGCCCCTGCTGCGCCGCTGCGCGCGCAGACAGGTCTGGTGGCGGGACAAGTGGATGTGATGTGGCCTGTTGGTGCCTCAGATACGAGATAGGCAGCGTGCTGGGCGCCGGCAGCTTTGGCGTGGTGCGCGAAGCGACGGAACGGGCGACCGGCACGCGGTACGCGTGCAAGACGATCCCCAAGGTGCCCAAGCGCGGCCTGTGCACGCCGCGCTACCTGCTCAAGCTGCAGACGGAGGTGGACGTGATGCAGCAGCTGGGCGCCTCCCTTGACTCGGTCTACCTCAAGGCACGCCTCCTGCCGTCCCCCTGCAGCTGGTGGAGCTCGTGCTTGGACTGCTGCGGCTTCCCTGCAGTCTCCCCAATTGCCACTCCGGTCTGCCGTCCTCCAGAGGCCGCCGGGGACCACTGCAGATGCTGCCCCTGCACACACATGTGCCGGCCAGTTCTTACCGCGGAGCTGCCTCACACAGCCCGCCTGCACACAAGCGACAGCCCCGATGCCCGCTACAGGACGTGTTTGAGGACGCCGAGAGCATCCACCTGGTCATGGAGCTGTGCGAGGGCGGCGGCATCCTCGACCGCATCAAGGAGCGCCCCTTCACGGAGAAGCAGGTCGCCCGCATCATCCGCAGCGTGCTGCGCTTCATCGCGCAGTGCCACGCGAAGGGCATCATCTACCGAGACGTCAAGCCGGACAACTTCCTGTTCCTGCACAAGGGACCCGACTCGCCCGTCCGCGCGACCGACTTTGGCCTCTCCATCAGGCCCGCCGCCCCTGCCGGCCCGGCCTGCTTGCACACGGTCCCCCTGCATGCCGCAGCGCCCGCACCCCTGGTCACCGTCCAAGTCTGCCTGGCATGCGAGCCCGGCGTGCATGCCGCCAGCGCCCCCCCCCCCCCAGGCTGGTCGAGGCCCGCTCGTTCAAGCCCCCGACTGGGCGCCGGCGCAGGCACTGGCCGGAGGACGGCAAGCTCAAGTCGCGCTCGGGCACGCCCGTCTTCATGGCGCCGGAGGTGATCATGCAGGACTACAGCGCGGTGGCCGACGAATGGTCGGTTGGTGCGCTGCCCGCCTTCCCGGCCCGGCGCACGCGCGGAGGCAGCCGAGGGGGCACCTGCTGGGCCGCAAGGAGGCGGCTGCTGCGACCTTCGGACGGCCTGCCTGGTTCATGTCTGGCATGGGTCAGCAGCAGCCAGCATGCCTGTGCCGCCGAGCCGCAGGCGCAGGACACTGACGCGGCTGCCCGGCCCGGCCGCAGGCATGCTGATGTACCAGCTGCTGACCGGCAAGTTCCCCTTCTGGGACAGCGTGCAGAACCTGTCGCTGCAGCAGGTGTGGCAGGCCATCCTGGTCAAGCGGATTGACCTGGACGCGCCGCGCCTGAGGAACCTCGTCTCGGAGGAGGCGCGCGACCTGCTCAAGGGCCTGCTGGCGCGCGAGCCCGAGCGGCGGCTGACCGCGCTCGAGGCGCTCGACCACCCCTGGATACGGAACGACGACTGCGTCAGCGACCTGCCCCTCGGCGGCAGCGTGGCATGTCCCTCCGCCGCTTTCCCGCCTTCCCGGCCGCGGACGCCGCATGCGCAAAGCTCACCCTCCGCCAGGCTGGCGCAGCCTGCCCGCCTCGCAGGCTACGGACGCACGACTCAGCTGATCTTTTGCAGTCTGGGGCCGCGATGCTTCCAGCTCGCCTGCCAGGGCGGGCTTTTGGCCGGCGGCGGTGCCTTGTGTGCAGGGGCCCAGGCGGCGGCGGTCCTCGGGGAGTGAGGCTGCCGCGTGTGCGCGCGTTCGCAGGTGCAGCGGCTGCAGCGGTACGCGACCTACGGCCACTTCAAGCAGCTCGTGCTGCGCATGATCGCGGACGACCTGCTGGTCGCCAACCAGGGGCTGCCGGCCAAGCTGCAGACGCTGCGGTGTGTTTCTGCCCGGCCTGTGCATGGCCGCTAGCGAAGACAGAGCCCCATGCCACGTGCGCCTGCATGACACTTGCCAGCCTGTCCTGTCGCCCTGGCACGCTGCCTCGAAGCCTCCCTTGTGAGCCTGCTGCGGCTCTCCAGCTCAAGCTGGCAAGCAGTTCTCGACGCCGGCCGCCTCTGAGCCTGAGAGGGCGTCCTGCCGCGGGCTGCAGGGACCTGTTTGCGAAGATCGATGTGGACGGCTCGGGCGGCATCAGCATCGACGAGCTGACGCAGGGCCTGGAGGAGCAGGCGCGCCCCCGCCCCCCTGCCTCCCCTTGCCACCCAGGCGCAGGCTCGCACCGCGCTGCTGCGCCCCACACCCACGACCTCCGACAGAAGCTCGAGCTGTCGCAAGTAGCTGGGACAGGAGCATGCGCAGAAGAATTCCGCCACGGCCCCTTGGCTGCGCAGGATGGCTGCAGCGGCCAGCAAGAGAAGCGTCTGGCGTGCCTGGCACCCATCCAGGCGGCGGCATCACGCCATCTGCTTGGCTGCCGCCTGCGCCGCAGCTGAGCCCGGCCGTCGCGCGCCGCAGGGCTATGCGGTGAGCGCGAACGAGGTGGAGCGGCTGATGTCTCGGCTCGACCTGGACGCGGACGGCCGAGTCGTGTTTGACGAGTTTGCCGCGGGCCTCATCGATTGGAAGGACGTGCGCCCCTGGCCCCGCACTCTGCCTCTGCTTTCCTTTCCCTAGCAGTGGAGCGGGGCCTGTGTTCGCTCCTGGAAGCTGCAGGCGACCTGAGGCTCTGCTGCGCTGTGAAGTATGGCACCGAGCGTTCCAAAGTTGTGCGGCGGGGCGCGTTGCGCCCGTCTGGGGGCCCTGGGCGGCAATCGCCAGCCGCGGCTGCCCATGCTTGGGGAAGGGGACGCGCTGCTGGGCGGCTGAGCTGCGGGTGCTGCTGGGCCACGCAGCTGCAGCAGGACAAGCTGTGGAGCACGTGGGTGGATGTCGCCTTTGGAAAACTGGACTCCAACGGCGACGGCTTCATCGACCTTGACGAGCTCATCTCCATGCTGCCGGCCGACAACGACAACGGCTCCTCCATCCACTCCGAACGCTGGATCGAGGCGCGCCCTCCTGCTTTGCTCAATGCGTTTCTTCCTGGCTTTCTTTTGCGCTCCGTGCTGTGCAGTGTGTGACTCACAGCCGAGGGCGTCCGGGGGCCGCACAAGCGAGCTTCTTGCGCCAGCATGGAGCGGTTCGAGCAGGAGCCAGGCAGACAGCGCACACACCCCCCCAACACCCTTCAGTCTCTCTAGCCAGAGTCTCAAAACAAGGAAAGCAGAGCGGTGCAACGCACATCAGCGCGGCGGTGGCCTGAGGCCGCCCCTGCCGCCGGGCCGCAGGCGCAGCGGATGGTGCGGGAAGCGGATCTGAACGGCGACGGCAAGGTCTCTCGAGAGGAGTTCATGAGCCTGCTGGGCGCGAGCTCGGTGCCCGACAGCCTGGACCAGTACGACCCCCGCCTAGGCCGCACCAGCATCGACGCCAAGGCCTGAGGCCTCCGGAGGCCCCCGCGCCGGCAGCGCGCCGCAGCCCCGCTGGCTGCCTGTGTGTCCCTTTGCTGGCGAGAGTGCCAGCTGGTTGCTGACTGCGCTCCTCTACTTCCCCCTATAGTGACCGCCGCGAGAGAGTGAGGTAGACAGCCACAAAACATGACCCCAGTCCCCCCTTAGGCCTTCTTGCCGCCCTGCTTCTTCGGCGCTTCCAGCGGCTTGCGGAACGGAATGAACTTGATGCCGCCCGGCATGTACGGCTGCAGCGCCTCGGGCACGCTGCGCCGCAGACAGACTCCCCAGTCAGGCGGCCGTGCTGCCGAGCCTCCCTATGAGCGAGGAGTCCCGGCTTTGCCCGCTGTGAAAACTCTCGAGAGAAGCACAGAATGAGGAGCGCACTTGACGCCTTCGGGCGTCTGGTGTGTCTCCAGCAGGCAGCACAGCGTGCGCTCGGTCGCGCTGAGCGTGCAGTTGAGCATGTGCACGTACTCCTTGCGCGGCTCCTGGCCGGCCACCTTGGGTGCGCGCAACCGCACCTCCAGCCGGCGGGACTGCATGCGCCGCCAGCCGCTCAGCGGCCAAGAGCAACCTCTTTGGCTTGCCTCCGCCCCTGCGCTGTCACGCCTCATGCAGGTCCTGATTGCGCTGCAGTCGTGGTCCGACGTGCAAGAGAAGCAGACACACCGGAGCCATGAGGCACCGGGCACGGGCAGCTCTGCTGCTGGATTGACTTGCAGGGCAGGCGTCAAGTGCATGGCTTGCCAGGGGCTCTGGTCCGCGCACCTGGTAGTCCGTGCAGTTGGAGCAGGAGACGAGCTCGCGGAAGGCGCGCGAGGCGGGGAACCAGGCCTCCAGGTCGTACTTCTTGGCGGCCGCATTGTTCAGCTCGCCGCTGACGATGTTGACGACCTGGCAGGCAGGGAGGGCAGGGTGCGCTTGCGAACAACAAGGGACCAGCGAGTGGCTCGCGGGCACTCGAAGGCGTTGACGGCCACAGCAGCCCCCGTTTGCGGTGGCCATCCCGGCCTGAGATCCCCGGCAATCCCATGGGTGAGATGAGCACAGACAAGGGAGGCCTGGTGGGCGCTATCCTGTGCATTTATGCTGTGGGAAGGCACCTGGTAGGCGAGGCCCAGCGCCTGGTAAAAGTCCTCCGCGTTGGTTATCATCTCCTCGAACGCGCGCCAGGAGGCGTTGTCGGCCGGCGAGGTCACGAAGAACTGCTCCACCTTTTCGAACTGGTGCACCCTACGCCGGCGCGGCAGCAGCCCGGGCTGAGGCAGGTGGCAGGAAGTTTGGTCCGAAAAGAGGCACGCGCTGCCTGACTTTGCTGCTGGATGAGTGGAGCCCATCCAGAATCGGTGGTCGGACTGTCTCGGTGAGGACAGCCTGCCCGGATCGCTGCCAGAGGAGAATGGCTGTCACGGTTGCATGGCCTCGGGCGTGCCCTGGATGGAATGCACGCCTGCCGCAGAATCAGCGGCCTGCAGGGAGCAGAAGCGGCACAGGCAGACCTGAAGATGCCGGTCGTGTCGCGTCCGTGGCTGCCGACCTCCTTGCGGAAGCAGGTCGAGTAGCCGACGTATTTCAGCGGCAGCGCCTTCTCGTCAAACCACTCATCCTTGTGCATGGCGCACAGCGGCTGCTCGGCCGTCGCGATCAGGTACTTGTCCTCGCCCTCGCCTGCGCATCCAAATGCTAAGGAGGAGAGGGGGGGCACCCGCAACCACAGGCCCGCGGATGGTGCATGATCACAAGCATCACGCGGCGGCAGGGGTTTGAGGGAAGGAAGACTGACATGCAGCGGAGGCAGGCAGCTGTGGAGAGAGGAAGCAGCAACCGCTGCAAGGTTTTAACAGGCATGCAGCATGACAGCACAGGAGGCATGAACACCAGCAAGCTGCGACGAGGGGGCAGCCCGCACCTGTCGCCTTGTACAGCTCGTCGTCGAACTGCGAGAGCTGCGCGCAGGCGGCCATCACTGATTGCCGCATCATGAAAGGCGTCATGACCGGCTGCAGGCCGCGGCTGTAGCCGTGGTTGAGCGCGAACTGGATGAGCGCCTGATTGAGGAAGACGCCCTCGCGCTTCAGGTAGAAGCCGCGGCCGCCTGCCGCCGCACCGCCAGCGCCGATAAGCCGCAGGGTGCCACACGGGCAGCCAAGCACAGGAGTCCAAATCTTCAGCCTTCTTTCAGCCGAGTGCGTGTGGGCTGCTGGCAGGTCAGCCTGCCAAAGCCCAGCTGCATGCGGCCTCTCTGCCTGAGGAAGGCGATGCAGGCAAGCCGAGTTCTCGTCAGGCAGTGGTCTGGGCGTGCGTGGATGCAGTGGCCGGCCAGCGAGGCGGCCCGCCTGCGACGGCTGTGCCGTGGTCCAGGTCGGCGATGTCCAGCATCGAGACCAGGTCCACGTGGCTGAAGAGCTCCGCCTCCTCCCGCGGCTGCCCCCACGT
Organism: Trebouxiophyceae sp. KSI-1; assembly: GCA_003568905.1. NCBI lineage: Eukaryota > Viridiplantae > Chlorophyta > Trebouxiophyceae > Trebouxiophyceae sp. KSI-1. The sequence continues at coordinate 13,413 of BHFV01000071.1, read as the reverse complement.
GCGCACGACCGCGTTGTTCGCCTGCGCATGCGGCCGCTGCTCAGCCTCAAGCAGCCGCAGTCTCCTGGCACTGGCGCATGCACGGCAGCGCGGCTCGGCTGGCAGCACTCGCCTCGTCGTTGCTGACCGGCACGCTGTCGTGCACATAGTTGCCGATCGTCTGCAGCGCCCGGTCCCGCTCGTCAGAGGCGTCCTTGGCCGCTCTGTCGGCCGCCTCGATCTGCACCTTGAGCTCCTTGCTCTGCTCCTGCAGCTCCGTTGCGTCCTGCTTGGCCTGTGCGCAGCACAGCCGGCTCAGCGATCTGCGCTGCAGCCTGCTGGGTGCAAGCGAGACTCGAGCTGCAGGGCACCTTGCGAAGGTCGCCGATTCTCTTGTTGTGCAGGTTGAACTCGCGCTTCAAGCCCTCCCACCGAAACACAGCTGCGAGAACAGCCAGTTTAGTTTGTCAGTTTGTCGATGCACGGTGACTAGGCGCAGTGCGTTCTGGGTCAGTGGGCGTGCACCGTCTCTCCATGCATTGTCCAGCTCGACAATGCGGTCCACGAGCTCCACGCTGCCGTATCTCCGTCTTTGCGACTCTCTCAGCTTCTGCAAGTCACCTCCTTTGCCTGCATCACATCAAGAGCGCGTCGACGCTGCGAAACATAGATGTCGCATGTTGTTGCCGCCGCCGGCCAATCGGCCGCGAGGCGCGCCTTCTCGGAAATCGTTGATGTCCAGCATGATGCTGGTCCTAGATCGATCGGCTGCTGACCTCCAGCGGCGAGGAATTTGCAGCCGAGTTGCCCGACACAAATCGACAAGGGCGAGTGCCAACAAGAACCTTTTCAACCTTCACACTCAATGTCGCGCGGGCGGGCGACGTTCTGGCAGTCCGGGGCGCCCCTGCTCATCCTGGTGTGCGGTGGCAGCTTCGGGCTGGCCATGTTGCTGCAGGGCAAACTGACGGCCGAGGTGCATGCCGGCATCTGATTTTCAAGTCGACGCCACAAGAGTTGGAGGTCTGGCGCTGAGAGTGGTGCCTGGCGTATAGGGGAAGACGCACAATGTTGTGGTGATCGGCAAGGATCAGAAAGGAGGCGAGGAGCCCAGTCTCGACGAGACGCTGGTGGTGCGCACCCAGCAACTGACCTTTGAGCTGCTGCGGCACCCTGTAGCGTTTGCCCTGACACGACTGTTCACGCTTGCAGGAGACCCTGAAGAAAACCGACATCAACGCATACACCAACAAGCCGGTGCCCCGCTCCGAGTACGAATGAGGTGGGAGGAGCCTGCTGCCACAGGCGCAGAGTGAGCGAGCAGAAGCCCGCTGCGGGGCTGAAACATGCCTTGCACATTGCCTGCGTGTGGCAGCCTGCCAGCTTAGCATGCAACACCGCTGGAGTGGCGCAGCTTGAATGCTAGTGAGGGGCTCACTTCTGATTGAAATGCGATTACAGCGATGCAATGCAAGCCGTCGGACAGGCACAGCAGCGTTCATGTCGTTTGTAGGCAACAGAACAGAAAACCTCAGCAGCAGCAGACCGAGACGGCGCAGACAGGAATTGGTTCCGAAACACACAGCACACAAAATTGCAGGGCGGCGGCCTCATCACGCCTTGCTGCGCTTGGGCGGCCGTGCCTTGCCGGCGCCGCCCTTCTGCCGCTTCTTGCCGCCTTCCTTCCGCTTCTCCTCCTTCTTGTACAGCTGCGGCTGCCGCTCCTTCTTGAGCGAGACCAGGCCGGTGGCCGGGATCTTGCCGCCCAACGCGCCCTCAAAGTCGGCGTCTGCGCCGGCGACGCTGTACTGCGCCAGCTTCTCGGGGTCCAGCGCCGCCCGCATGGCCTCCTGCACCTCCTGCGCCCGCCAACAGCCGACATCAGCACGGGTGCTGTGCTGCTCTCAATCTGTGCCTGCTTGGATTCCAGCCTGCCATGCGAGCAGCAAACCCGGCGGACCAGCAAACTTCTCCCAGGCACACACAGCCAGCCAATGAGCGGTGGTGTGCTCCCAAAGATGCTGCCCACCTTGGCTGCCTCATCCAGGTCCTCGTCCAGCCCCACCGCGTGCGGCTGCAGCTGCGGCGCCGCCGACTTTGGCAGGCTGGCCTCCACGCGCGCCTCGCGGCACGCCTGCAGGTGCTGGTGCAGCTTGCGGACGCCCTGCAGTTGGCCCCCATTCCACACACTCAGCCTGACGAAGGCGCTGCGAGCCCAGCCACACTGTGCCAAGCAACTGACAGTAGGAAGCACCCAAGGCAGCAGGTCCGTGCGGCCGGGGGTAGGACGCCGGGGAGGGGGAGCGCCGCGCCTTGTTGAAGAGCGCCAGCACCTGGTTGGACGGCAGCGCCAGCGCCTTCTCCACCGCGCTCACGTCAACCTGCTGCAGGCCGAGGCACAGGAAGATGGCCGCCTGGCCGTAGGAGAGGCTGGCCGGGATGCGGCGGGCAAAGTAGGCGCGCGTGAGCGGCGGCAGCAGGTCCAGCACCATGTGGTAATCCACCAGGTTGTTGGAGTACGCCTGTCAGCCGGCAGCAAGCGCTCAGCGGCGGCCTTGAAGCCAACACGAGGGTGTCTGTCCTTCTCGCATCCCACATCGTCTGCTGGCCTGAAGAGTCTCTGCCTCTGTGCACGGTGGGCCGGGCTGGGCGCGCACCTCCAGCCGCTTCATGTCGTACGGCGAGAGGGGCTGGCCGGCCGCGTTGAGCACGCGCGCCTCGCCTGCCTCGGCCGCCGCCGCCGCCTCCGCCTCGGAAAAGGTCAGGCGCGGGTCCAGGATGGAGAGCGCGAGCGCGGGCGCAAAGCCGCGGAACGGCCCGGCCAGCAGCGTCATGAAGCGCAGCCGGAAGTCGGCCAGGAAGGGGTCCAGCCAGGCGGTGCCCTCCACGCCCTCCGAGCGCAGCGGGCTGAGCATGATTGCCGTGTGCTCGCCTGCGGCACGAAACCGCGCCCGCTGCCTCGGTCCCAGCAGCAGTGCATCGCGCGGCTGACAGGGTGCGGCTGCCACGGAGGCCGGCTACGCACATGCAGAGGGGCCGGGCAGGGAGGGGAGGGGCGGGGGGCACCCGTGATGTCTGAGGCCGACTGGCGCAGGTAGACCGGCTGGAAGCCGGAGCGGCGCCAGAAGTTGAAGAGCGGCTGCGTGAGGCCGTAGGAGACGCCCAGCCACTGCAGCTGCTCGGGCGGCTTCTCGCCGAGCCCGCGCAGCAGCGGCGGCAGGTGCGGGCGCGGCCGCAGCGTCTCCGTCTGCAGCGAACCTGCGGCGGTTTGCGCCCGGCTCGTCAGGCTGCAGCCCCGCTGGCAGCTCAAGTGCCTCTGCCAGCAACCAGCCCAGGCAGCGGCGAGCGCAAGTGGCGGTGGGGCAGCGCCGGCGGGGAGGCACCTCCGCTGGCACCCGCACCGGCGCCCCCCGCCGCCGCCTCGGCCGGCTCGCCGTCGGCCTCCAGGCCGAACTCGCCCTGGTAGTATTGCCGCAGCAGCGCGACCGCGCGCGTGCCGTAGCCCGCGCGGGACAGGTCCGGGTGCGTGGCGATGCGCACGATGCGGGCGCCCGAGAGGTGCGGGAACTCGGCGTCCTGGAACTGCTGCCCGACCGTCCAGGGGATCATGTCGCCCTGCGCGTGGCGGCAACCAAGCCGTCTCAGGGCGGGCGCAAGCGGCAGCCTGCGGAGTGGTTGGCTGTTGAGCAGCTGGCACTGCGAAGGGGGATGGGAGGGGAGGGGCGCACCGCCGGCAGCACGCCCCGCGCCAGGCTGTTCATGGCGGCCTGCTTGGAGATCGCGCCCTCCAGCGCGACTTGCACCACGCACAGGATGTCCGGCAGCGCGTTCTGCGGGCAGTCGCGTTTCCGGGCGTAAGAAACGACGCTGTCGACGCGCAGCGGAATGCGGGGTTACAGGCAGCATGCAACGATGATGCTGCGATGCGATGAGGGCAGCAAGCTGGCTGGGATCCTGCTCTGTTGGGCCTGGGCTCGCCTGCGCCTCGTCGACGGGGCCAGTTAGCACGAACAGGCGGTGCGCGGGCGCGTCGCTCAGGAAGAGCAGGTCGTTGGGCGTGTTGCGGTAGTGGCTGGCCACCAGCAGCGCCATCGCCCGCTGCAGGAACGCCTCAGACGCCTGCACACGGCATGCCTCACGCAGGGCCGGCCAGGGCGGCTGTGGCTGCGGCTGCTTCAAGGCGGCGTGCCTTGTGGTAGGAGAAGAGGGTGTCTCGCTCAACGACGAAGAGCTCACACTCGTCCGGGTGCGGCAGGCGCGGCGGCGGCGCGGGCAGGTGCTCGGCCGCGCCCAGGCACAGCAGCTCGTGCAGCCAGCCCTCAACCGGGTCGCCGCTCGCGTACCTGCGGGAAGGGGAGGCAGATTGGAGAATTACATTGCTTAACTCACCACTCGAGCTGGACGGGCAGCATGTGCAGCCCCCGAGTATGGAGGGAGGCGCAGAGCTCGCGGACTCGGCCGCCTCATGGAATGGCAGCCGAGCCAGGGGCAAGCAGGCAGGAGCGGGCCGCGCCTGATCGGCTCCTGCAGCTGCACCTCCCGGAAGGTGCGCCCCTCGCCGGCGCCGCCGTCCTTGCCGCCGCTCGCCAGCTTGGCGCCCTCCGCGCGCAGCTGCTGCAGCAGCTTGAGCGACAGCGAGCGGCCGGTGCCCTCGTAGCCGTTCACGGTGGAGCAGAGGAAGACGAGGTACGGCCCCAGCAGGGAGCGCACGACCGGCAGCGGGATGGCCGCCGCCTCGTCGATCACCAGCAGCTCCGCCTGCGCCAGCTTCTCGGCGTGCTGCGGCTGTATGTACTGCACCGTCTGCATGGCCACCCGCGCCCGGCGCTCAGCGGCTCAGCACTCGGCAGCAAAGCAGCCGGCTGCCCGCTTTGGCTCGGCAGGCGCGCTGCGGCAGCGCCGGGCAGCCAGGGTGCCAGCGGACTCGAGCCCCTAAGCGCCGGTGTGGCTGCCGCTGAGGGCCGCGAAGGGCAGGCGGAAGCCTCTCAAACGGAAAAGTTGCAGCCTCTTGCCCCTCGCAAGCCCTGAATCACCCTGGAGGGCGCGCCTGGCGGTGGTTGCGGTACACGTTCACGCGCACGACCGCCTTGTTGAAGGCCGGGTTGGTGGACTCGACCAAGTCGTAGTCCAGGTGCTCCTTGTAGCCCAGGCCGTCCAGGCCCTGCCCCGGCCAGCGAGCCCTCAGCATCGCGCTCCTTGGTGAGGGAGCAGACCGTTCTGCCGAGCCACGTTTGACTGGCAGGAGGAGCGGCAGGAGGAGCGCCGGGCCCCCGCAGTTGCAGCGGGCGCATGTCGAGGTGGCCGGTGCTGTGGGGAGGCGGCCGGCGGCAGGAGAGGCCGCGCCTTGAAGATGAACTCGAAGAGCGTGCGCAGGTTCTCGGGCGACGGCGCCGTGACAAACACGTTGCTGTAGCCGAGCGCGAGTGCGCCCGCGATCGCCAGGCCGAGCGAGGCGCTCTTGCCGCGGCCGCGGGCCGCCGTCAGGGCGACCGTCGAGCGCAGGCTCTTCTCGGAGGCCGCGTCCAGGAAGGTCATGACCGCGCGCGCCTGGTCCAGCGTGCGGCACTTGTCCACCAGCTGCCCCGCCGGCTGCGGGCGCGCGCCAATCCCCCATCGCAGCCCTGCTCCCTCCCTGACAGCGTTCATAACGCGACAGCGGCTTCAAAGTGGGACGCACCACCGTGTCGGTGAGCGAGTCGACCAGCTCCTTGAGCTCGCTGGCGGGCCCGCCGGCCGACGCGGCGGCCGCCTGCTCCGGCGGCACCGGCTGGATGTCGCGCACCGCGCTGCTGATCGGCAGGATGTTGAGCTCGTCGTCCATCAGGATGCAGTTGGGGTTGGAGGCCAGCGAGAGCACCAGCCGCTCGTTGAAGCGGCCTGCACAGCGCCAGAGCGAGGGCTGGCGTCGCCAAGCCGAGGGTTCCACGAGGAGAGAGCGTGAGCTTTGTTTGGCCGAGTGGGGCGCCGCGCCTGTCACGTCCTGGTGCGCGTCCGTCCGCATGCGAGAGTGCACGTCCATGGTCAGCTGGTACAGCTGCGTGAGCGAGCGCATGGAGGAGAGCAGCATGACGACGATGCCGCCGCCCTCCACCGTCTCGATAGTGCGGGCCAGGAGGTTGGGCGTCAGCGCCTCAAAGTCCTGCCGGCGGTGAGGACACCACAGCACCTCAGGCCACAGCCGTCTGGGCGCGTGGCAGGGAGCTCTGTTGCCGGGAGAGTCAGGAGAGCGCGCGCCTGCAGCACGCACATGCCGTAGGTGTTGCCCAGGATCTTGTGCGACTCGGCGTAGTAGCAGTAGCGGATGTTGGTCGAGGCGACGAAGAGCGTGAAGGGGTCCTCCTGCTCCGGGTCCATCAGGCCGCGCTGCATCATCTTCTTGATCTGGCGCATGCGCTTCTTGCGGTGGCTGCGGCCGCGAGCCCCCGCACCTGCTCAGCTCTTGTGGTGTGCTGGTGTGGTGGCACGTGCGGGCGGCAGTGGGAATGCGCAGAAAGGCGAGCTGGGCCGTCTGAGCGAGCAGGACGCGCCCCTGCCTGCCTCCAAGGCAGCCAGATCGCAGGCAGGCAGCCAGATCGCAGGCAGGGCGCCGGGGCATGGGGACGAGGGCCACCTGCTGAGGTAGAGGTCCTTCTTGTAGCACCACAGCACCGATGGACGCGCCTTGACAACTGTTTTCGACAGCATGTAGTGCAGATTGACCACCTGGTCGCGCGCATTGTCGCCGATCACCACGAAGAGCGACCGCTCGCGCTTGGCGACGCAATTTTCGACCAGCGTCCGCACGCGAGTGTCCACCTTCTTCCGCATGCTGGCAGGCCTTGCCGAGGTCACTGCCTAAGCAACGATGAACAACCAGCTCCCACGGCGGCTGTCTGAAAGTTTTTTAGCTTGCCGCCTTGAACGCATGCCTGCCAGGCTTTCATGCGACCAACCGGAGAGCGCGCACAGCGTACAACACAACATGGCGACTGATCCGCGCATTGCGCGCATCGGCTTCTGCCTGCTCAAAGGCGAGGGCGTCGAGCACTATGCTAAAAAGTACGAGATCATAATCGGCCGCAAGTCGAAGAGCACGGCGCTGGACGTGGAGATAGGCGCGCGCCCTGCGGATTCGGAGTGTAGGGGCGAGCTCTTTGTGGATCTAGCGCGCTAAGCCGTCCACATTTGGTGGTGCAGGCGACAACATGAACATCTCGCGCCAGCACGCCAGCATCGTGTACAATTTCGAGAAGCGTGCGCCTCCGACGTGCCCCTGCTCTGCTTTAGAAAGCTTATGTGCGATGTGAGTACGCCTCGGCCACAAGGTAGCATTGGCCTGAGCTTCGGGCTTGTTGCAGGTGCCTGGGAGCTGCACGTGCACGGCAAGAACGGCGTGACCGTGCGAGACACGCTGTACACGCCCAGCTCGCCGCCCGTCGTCCTGCAGAGCGGCGACCTCTTGCAGCTGGGCGACCGGTCGTTCTTCTTTTTGCTCGAGAAGGGCTCCCGCGCACGGCAGCGAGCCGCCAAGTATGACCCTGCTGATAGCACGCTTGCATGCTGCTGCGATTGCCCGCATTGAGCTCACATCAAGGCTTCTGGCTGCAGGCGGCCGAGACCGCCCTCCGCCAGGTGCGGGCCTCGGTCTCGCGGCGCCAAGCAGGTCACCTCTCACGTCACCACCCGAGTCAATGACCATTCCTTCCTGAGTCGATGATGCTGTCTTGCAGCAAACCGCGGACAAGCCCGGCAGCAGCTGGCAGCACAGCAGGACCCTCGGTCCAGCTGGCAACTGCGAGCGCAGCGGCACACCCAGATGCTGCTGCCCAGCTCGCGCGGTGCCTTTCTCGCCTTACATGAGCTGGCCAAAGCAGTCGCACTGCCATGCACACGGCGATAACAAGTCTTTGTTCCTTGCAGGCTGCAGCAGCAGCAGCAGGAGCAACATGGCCAGCCGCAGGCCAGCATGGCGGCATTTGTTGGCAGGCAGCCGGCGCCAGGCAGCGCGGGCGCGGCGCACTACCCGGCTCAGCAGCCGGGCGTAGCCCTGCCGGTTGCGCCTGGCATGCTCAACTCCACCGTCATGAACCTGCAGGCCATGATGCAGCAACGGCAGCAGCAGCAGCAGCAGCAGCAGGCAAGCAGTTCCAGTTCACCTGCAGCTTTTGGAAAGAGTGCTGCTGCCGCCCAGGCAGTTGATGCATGACACTCTGCTCGACGTGGGAGAAAGCCTGACTCCCCTGCTGCTTCTTCTGTAGCTCGCTGGCGCTGCTGGCCTGCCATCTCCACTGCTGCAGCAGCTGATGGCGGCCAACTCTGCCAGCCGACCAGCTGCTCCTCAGCCGCAGGTGCCTCTCTCCTCGGCTCTCTTGTTTGGCAGTCCAGTTGGATTGAGGCGCGAAGGGCACAGTCAGCTGACTGGGTTGCCTATCTCGCCCAGGCCGGCCAAGTTCCCGAGCAGCAGCAGCGCTTTCCCTATCCTGAAGGCTTTCCCCAGCAACTGCTGCAGGTGACGGCGCCCTCCCACTGCAACGCTGTCAGAACACGCAGCCTGCAATCTGTAGCCACACCTGCATTGCCAGCCGGTTGAGCCCGTGCCGCATGCAGGGCCTGCAGAACCACCAGCAGCTGCAGCAGCAAATCCGCGCGCAAGCTGCCCCGACCCAGGTGCTGACGGCGGAGCAAGCCGCGCGGCTGGCGTCCAGCGACGAGCAGAGCTCTGCGGCTGCTAATCCGCAATGAGATGGCTTCAATTAGAGTGCTCTGTAATGCCGTCTTGTGGCAGTGTTGTGGTAGTGGGGGGCCAGCTGCTGGCCGCCAGCCAGCTCCACCGGCCAAGCCCTCAGGTTTCAAAAAGGTTTAGGCGGGCGCTCTGGCCAATACTGCCCGGCGCTGAGAATTCGGAGCAACAGCAACCATGGACACTCAACAGCGACGCCGACACCTGCAGCAGCTGGTGCACGAGTGCCTGGCCAAGCACCTCTACAGCTCCGCGGTCTTCTTCGCCGACAAGCTCGTTTCCTTTAGCGGAATGTCGATCGTCGACGTGTACACGCTGGCCCAGGTATGGGTAACCGAAATGCGGTGAAGACAAGCATTTGGTGTTGCGAGCTCGGTGCAAAGCGTCGAGTACCACGCCGAATTTGCTCCTGCATCACTGATGGGAATGCTTCGATGCCAAGTGATTCGGTGGCGTACAAAGCGGGTCGATGCCGTGCAGACCTACTTCATGGATCGGCAGTACCGGCGGGCGCTGCACGTGCTCAGGAAGACAGGCGCCATCGACCAGGACGCACGCTGCTGCTACCTGGCGGCCATGTGCCTGGCTGAAGTGCACAGCTGGGAAGAGTGCCTGAACGTGCTGGGCGGCTGGGACGACGACGAGGTCTCCCGCACCTTCCTGGCCCAGGTGGGCTCCACGCAGCGTTGGGTGTGCACCTCCTGACGTGAGGCAGGAGAGCTGAGAGAGCTGATGGAGCCGACTGTGCCTGTCCACAGCTGGCAGACACGCACGCGGGAGAGGGGCAGGACGTCAGCCTGCAGTCTGCCATCATGCTGCTGCGCGGCCGGGCGTACGACGTGCTGGAGAACCGGCAGCGGGCCGTGCGGTGGTACAAGGCCGCGCTGCAGGCCGATCCGCTGTGCTACGACGCCTTCAAGGTGCGCCGGCGCCTTGATAGGCGCAACCCACACTTGCCTTTCACGATTGGCGTGCACAGCGGCACTGAGACGCCGCGGCTGGGCTGCAGCTGCTGGTGGAGAACCACATGCTGACCAGCAAGGAGGAGTTTGACCTGGTGGAGAGCCTGCGGTTCCGGCCCGAGTACGGCTGGCTGCACTTGCTGTACAGGTGGCGCCCGCAGGCCCCAGATCCCACTTTTGCGCCCCGCTGCATGGGCTCACAGCCGCTCGCGGCGCCTGCAGGGCCAAGTGCAAAAAGTACGACCAGCAGTCGACGATGGAGGCCACGCTGGAGGCTCTGGAGGCGCCAGAGGCGGCGGCCGCCCCCCGGACGCCGGCAGACACGGACATGCAGGATGCGCAGCTCGCCACCCCGCTCGCCCGCAGCGAGCCGGGCGACCAGGCGGAGAGCAGGGCCGGCGACGAGTCGGAGTTCGGGGTGCGCCGCCCCCCCGCCTGGGCTCGCAAAGGAAGTCCCAATCGCCCTGCCTTGTTGCCCCAAGGCTCCCGCATGCTGACGCGCAGGTCAGGACGCGGAGCATGGCGGCGCGCTCCGGCCTGGCGACGCCCGCCCGCCAGCCGCCGGCCCGCCTGGCGCAGGCGTCGCAGCCGCAGCCGGCGGCGCCCGGCGGCTGCGGCCTCGCGGACAACCTGGAGGTCCAGATCTGCCGCGCGGACTGGCTGCAGTACTCGGGCGCGCACCAGGCAGGCTGCCTGCTGTCTGCCCAGCCGCCCGGCCGGAGGGCCGGGAGCTGTGAGGGCTGAGGCTGTGAGTGCGGCAGGCGTGCTTCCGCCTGACGTCCGCCATCCTGGAGCGCGACCCGTACGCGCTGGAGGTGATGCCGGTGCACCTGACGGCCGCGGTCGAGCTGAAGAAAAAGAACGAGCTGTTCCTGCAGGGCCACAGGTCGCGACTCCCGACATTCCGCACCCCTCCTTGCGGCCCTGCCTGGTGCGGGCGGCTGAGCAGCGCTGGGTGGCCTGGCAGGCTGGTCGAGGAGCACCCGGAGCACGTCGTCTCCTGGTTTGCAGTCGCCTGCTACTACCTCTGCACCCGCCAGTTTGAGACGGCGCGGCGCTACTTTGGCAAGGCGACCGCGCTCGACCCCGCCTTTGCGCCCGCCTGGCTCGGCTTTGGCCACTCGTTCGCCTTCCAGGACGAGAGCGACCAGGCACGCGCCAGCCGCCTCCCTTCCTGCCGGGCGCTGCTCCGCCGGGCCCCGCCTGCTGACCCGGACGCGGCCGGCTGCAGGCAATGGCCGCCTACCGCACGGCCGCACGGCTGCTGCCCGGCCTGCACACGCCGCTGCTGGGGATGGGCATGGAGTACCACCGCATGAACAACCTGCCGCTCGCGGAGCAGCTGTTCAAGCAGGGCCACGCGATCTGCCCAGCCGACCCGCTGCTGTGCAACGAGCTGGACGTAATCGCCTTCCGCAACCGCGCCCTGGAGGAGGCGGAGGCCTGGTTCGCCAAGGCGCTCGACCGCCTGCCGGAGCGCCTGACCGCGGGCGCGCGCCCCTCCCCTCGACCCGCCGCCGGCCCTGAGGAGTGCACCCCGGCCTGACTGCGGCCGCGCGCAGCCTGGGAGCCGACGCTCGTCAACTTGGGGCACGTGTACCGCAAGCAGCGCCGCTGGCAGGAGGCGGAGCAGACGTATACCCGCGCGCTCAGCCTGCTGCCCGGGCAGGCGTCCACCTTTGCGGCGCTCGCCTACACCTACCACCTGCAGGCAGGCCCCGCGTGGCGCCCCGCTGCCCGCCTGCAGCCTTTGCGGCGGCGGGCAAAATGGCCAACCCGGATGGTTTGCTGCCGCAGGGCAAGCTGCAGCTCGCGATCCTGTATTACCACAAGGCGCTGGGCGTGCGGCCAGAGGATGGCTTTGCCAAGGAGATGCTCAGCGTCGCCATCCAGGAGGAGTGCGAGCAGGGGCTGCAGGAGCTGTGAGCGGGGCAGGTGCTTACAAGCCTGGCCGCCTCCCGGGCGAGCAGAGGCGCAGGACTTGCAGGCACCTTGAAAACATAGGTCTCTGCTCGCTGCTATGGCCCAGTCTGGGGGAGAGCCAGCCTGCAATCTACATGCCACTCCGGCCCCACACGACCAGCGCCAGCGAGAAGCTGAACACCGCCGCAGTCGCGCTCCAGCCGAGCTGCACGATCAGGGGCTCGCCCTGCGGCCAGCGCAGGGCAGCACTCAGAAAACTGCTCAGGGCACTGCTTCAGGGCGCAGCACGGCAGGCAGACCCTGACAACAGGACTGGAGGCGTACCTCAGCGAGCTGCATGGCCTCCTGGGCAGCCTGCGCCGCAGGGACGGCGGCCATGGAGATGCCAGACAGGATCGCCGCCGACGTCAGAGCCGGGCCCTGCACACCACATCTCCTTCAGGCCTGCGCCTTGCTGCGCGCCTTAGAGACCCAGACCGCTGTGTCTTTGCCTCTGATCGCGGCACAGCGGCCTCTCCACTCGCAATCCACCACATCCAGGCGGCCTGGCTCGCGCGCAAGGCCCCTCGCTCGTCTCTGCACGTGACAGCAGCGGCGTCGCGTGCGCTGCCTCGCACTCACAGCCAGCCGCCGTACCTGCACGTTCTTGCTCTTCTTCTGGGCTGCCACCGCCAGCGCGCACCGGCCGGCGCGAGGCTTCTGCGAGGCGGCCTTGAAGCTGGCCACCGGCGCCGTCTGCCGGGCGAGGAGAGCCGACGTCATGGCGATCGCGTGCGCTGTGAGGCTCCGCGGCTGCAAGATCTGGCTGCTCGGCCGCTGGGGGGGACGGCAGTGCAACCCACGGCCCTTGATAATGCGAGGCTGTCGCTTCCCCTCTTTCTCTCGCGGGCGCAGAGCGTAGAGCGCGGCGGCTGCTGCGCGCAAGGCCTTCCTTACTGCCCACGTCGCCTTCGTCAAGGGCGTCTGTAACGTCCAGGCTCTGTGAGCTCTAACTCTAGCCTACAGCCTGATTAGGGCTGTAGTTTAGGGTTCCTCCGAGGGGGCAATACAAGTTCTCGGAGGCTGGAGCCGCCCAACACTTTACCAGCGCCCCCGACCTGTAAGTCCGGGGCCAGAGTGTTACATTGGTTCCTGAGCCTAGTTCACGCTTCCCTTGCGCACGCGGCGCGCGCCGCGCCGCGCCGCATCGCTTCGATTGAACGATTGAATGGAAATCGACGGGCCCGAAGAGGCCGTCCGCGACGAAGCAGCCCTCTCCCTGCAAGAGCTAGAGGAGGAGGAGCGCGCGGAGGAGCGCGCGCGTGCTGAGCGCGCGCGGAGCAGCTTACCTCAGCAATCTGGTCCTCTGTGTCTGCGTCTGCGGATGCGCGCAGGTCGCGTTCTCGCTCTCGTTCAGCGGAGCGTAATTCGGGCCTAATGGGCTCGCGTGACGCGGCCCATAATCTTGCGCTCGTCGAAGCGCTAAACAGTATCCCGGACGCGAAGCTGCGCGGGGACGCCTTTATGGCACTTATATCTCTAAGGAGGATGAGCACAAGCAGGCGCTGCGCGCCGTCGCTGATATTCAAAGGCGTGCTCCCGACTCCGATGTTGAGCCTAGTCAGCATGCGAAGGCTGTTATGCCTGCAGCCTTGGTGCGCAAGCCTGAGCCTTTTTCGGCTGATCAAAAAGGCATTCGGTGGAGGGACTGGACCAACGGGTTCGCAAATTTCTGCAGCCTCGTGGGCATGGATGAGTCCCTGTGGGTCAAAACCTGTGCCACCTATCTTTCCGGATCTGCTCTGGTCCAGGCTGAGCTGCTTTTTAAGCAGAGCCCCGCCACTGCTTGGC
>BHFV01000070.1:40962-62429 GCA_003568905.1 Trebouxiophyceae sp. KSI-1 | reverse complement strand
CAGGCCGGGCAGCAGGCCCTGCGCGCACGTTATGGGCCGTCAGGCGGCGCTCCCGCAGCCCCGCAGGCCTCCCACCGAAGGGAGCTCCCCGTGCGGCGCAGCACACCCCTGCGGACGAGCCGATCAGCCCCCTCTTCCCAGGCCGCATGCCTTCTGGGCCCCCATGCCCAGGCAGGCTGCCCCCCTCCTCTCCTGGAGCCGCCATTTTCGCAGCCAGGTGCCCGGCTTCCACTGCTGCCTCCCTGCTCGGCGGCACCATGCCCCCGCCAACAGCCCAGGCGGCTGGCAGGCGCGCGCCTGGATGTGGTCCACCAGGATGGCGTTGAGCGCGCGCGCCAGGCTGGCGGTGCCGCACTGCGCCCGCACGCCCGCGTACTCGGGCGCCGAGTCGAAGAAGCGCGCCTCGGCCTCGCGCGCGTCCGCCATCGAGCGGCGGCTGTCCAGGTCGTGCTGGCAGCGGTTGACGACGCCTGCAGCCCCGGCGCCGGGAGGGGTCTGAGGGTGGGAGGGCGCGGCGGGCCATGGGGCTGCATCATGCCAGCTGCAAGGTGAGCCACACATCCACTGCAATGCTCCCAACGGACGGCCGCCGTCCCGCCAGGTGTCCGATTGGCAGCGGCATAGGCGCAGGCCAGGCCGCCTTCCACAGGGGGGGCATCAGCATGCCGAGATGGTCGAGGCTCTGTCGCAGCGGGGTCCCGCTTTCTGATTGGCTGGGCGCACTGCCTCCTGATGAACAAACGGGGAAGTTTGCTGCAGAGGCAGCGCTGCCCCTGCCGGGCTCCTGCAGGAGCGGCGGGCGGGCGCGGGCGGCGCCTGGCCGGGCGGAGCGCACCTATGTAGCCGAGCTGCAGCGGGACGACCTCGTTGCGCAGCACGGCGGCCGCATTGGTCCCCCGGTCCATGATGTCCAGCTTGGTCAGCACGCCTGCGCCGGCCCGGGCCTGCCTTCGGCACCACTACACAAGGCAGGCTGTGTGCAGGTGCAGCGCTCCAGCCCCGCAGCTGGCCGAGCAGCACTCGGAGGACCCGCAGCCAGCCCAGCTCCTTCCCGGCATCTATACAAAGCCACAGTCTGCGCCCGTCTGCTTCTCAAGCCCAGCGTGCGGGGGCGCGGCGCCAGCAGCAAAACACTCCAGCCGCGGGGGGGTTTACGGCCCCGCTCCGCTGTCCAAGGGAGTAAGTCGCTGGCAGCTGCCACGCCTGCCCTAGCTGGTGCCCATCCAGCCGCCGCTGGTGCCTGGGGGCGCCTGACACCCCTGGCAGGGAGTGCCTGGAACTTGTGGCGGGTGTGGAGGCACCGATCGTGCGGTGGCCGGCCGGGTCGACGGCGCGCGCCATGGAGAGCGCGTCCGAGTTGGCGAGGTCCGCGTTGGCGGGCGAGACTGCCAGGATGAGGCAGGTCGGGTGGCGGATGTACTCGGTGATCATGCGGCGGATGCGCGCCTCGATGTCGCTCGGCTGGTCGCCGACCGGCACGCGCGCGAGGCCGGGCAAGTCGACCAGTGTCATCGTCCTGCGCGGCAGTTACGGCAGGCAGGCGGGAGTTACGCGCGTCGGTTACGCTCCCCGGCCGCCAGCAAGCATGGAGGCGGTCTGGACGGAGCCAAGGCTTCCAATGGTGAGCAGGCGCGTGTCGAGTGTAGTGGCTGGATCTAGGCCCCGTGATGGACTCGGCAGCCGCGTGTAGACATTGCAGGTGCTCTGCTGTGGAGACACGGCCCCTGCGCCTTGGACAGTGGCCGGCCCCGACGAGGCGGGCGCTTGGCAGGCGGGGGGTCGCACAGCACGTGCGGGCTGAAGATCTTGAGCCGGATGGGCTTGTCGGACACGCCCTTGTTGGTGCCGGTCATGCGGTCGGTCTCGCTCTGGATCTCCGCCCGGATCGCCTCGAAATCGGTGAAGCGCTGGCCTGCAGCAGCAGGGCGGGCACGGCCATGCGCTGAGCCGCCCTGGTCTGCTGCTGGCTGGTTGTGCTGGGGAGCGCCGGGCTCAGACGTGAGGCACCTGGAACATGCAGGAACTCGCCCCACTCCTGGCCGCTGCCGCCCGCGCCCTGCTTGACCTGCAGGCAAGCTGTTGCCTGTGAGACGGCGCCGCTGCAGCACAGGACCCGGCCGCTGCAGCACCGTCCCTTGCCGGCGGCAGCCCGTGGCGGGGAAAGACTCGCCAGCTGCAGGACGAGCGGCCGGCGCGTGCAGATCTCCGGGCCCCGCGGCAGGAAGTCCCGTCCCACCTGCGGCAACGACCGGCCACCGATCAGGCCTGCGCCCGCCGCCCAGCCTGCACCGGGCAGCAGGGCGGAAGCTCCCCTGGAGCTGGGATGCAAAGCAAACAACAGGGACCAGCCGTGCGTGGGCGCTCTGGTGCGGTGGTCACGCACCAGCGCCTCCAGCACGCTCGACTTGCCGCTGGACTGGCTGCCAATGACTGCGACTTGAGGCAGGTCCAGCTTGAAGTCAAGAGACGCCTGCGCGCCATCACACGGCACCGGCAGGCGTCAGGCCGTCGCAGCGCAGTCGACACAAGGGTCTGGATGGACCAACTGCGCGGTTCCTCACCTGGCTGAATATATCCTGCAGGACGTTGACAGCGGGGATGATGGTCTCGCCCAGCGCGCCATCCTGCGCGGTGACGCCGGCTGCCATCGCTCCCGCGTGTCGGGCAGACCTATCAGACGGATAACTAACGTCCTCTGTTCGCGTGCTGTTCGTCAAAAGTCGGGCGCGCCCAACGATGGGCGCAGCGCCGCGGCTCGACCTCGGCTGTCAGCAGCAGCGCTGCGCGCTCATCGGCAGGCTCTGGGCACGATCACGCATGCAGTGTTAATCTGCAGAGGGGAGAGGAGATCCAGCAGCTTTGGTCTTTGGTTGTTAGTCTGCACTCCCATGCAAAATCGATGATAGCTGTTGTGGGTTGTGGACCAGGAGCACATGGGCGGTGTTCAGGCGTCAAGTTTTACACGTAACACCACTAGTGCTGGGCGTTCCGGCCTGATTGCGGCGCCTCCTCTCGGGGAAGCAGTGCTGGGCGTCATTCGCTCTTGGGTGCAGTAGACGTGCGGGGGGGGGGGGGGGGTACGTGGGGTTAGCGCCAGGCGCATCATGTGATACCTAGAGGAAAGGACAGCTGCTCACCCGCCCAGGCGCACATCGGCGAGCAGCCCCCGAGCGCAGCTCGGGAGGGGAACACAAATCAGAGCCAAGACAACTCGAGCGGAGCCGGGACAGCGGCGGCGGCGCTGAAACCACTGCCGGCGCGGGCGCGGTTTGCCGCGCCGCCGCACGCCTGGGCTGCGCACAGCTTTCAATTCCACGGGCGGGCTGAGACGGCCTGCCTCCAATGCACGAGAGGGGCGGGGGTGTGCCGACAGTCCAGCTCAAGGCGGACATGCGGCCGGCGGCAGCCAAGGGGCTGTGCGCCGCGCCTCCCGGGCCCGATGGGACGCCGGGCGGACGCTGGAAGAAAGGGCGGCTCAGGCTCCAGCGGGGGGAAAGCGCGGGACGAGCCGCGGCCTGAACAGTCAAAGGCAACGCAGGGAAGCAGGCGGCGGGGCGGGAACCGAGGGGCACGGCTGCGGCGCACGCCCCGGCGCGCCCTGTGCGGGCTGCTTTGCCGGGAGGGCGGCCGGGGCGGGTGGGCGCGCCTGCTGCCGGGCGCCTGCAAGTCGCGGGCGGGCCCGGCTGCGGGCTGCGGCCCGCTGCGCAGCGGTTGCCCGGGGGAAGAGGGGCAAGCGGAATGGTCAGGTCAAGCTCCGGGCTGTCGCGGGGAGCGCGCGCGCACGATGGGCCAAGGGGGCCGCGCGAAAATGCTGGAGGGCCCGGGGAGTCAGGCCGCAGGGCTGGGCGTCCTCTGCGCCGCGGGGCGCGTGCCTGGCGGCGGGGGGAGGGGGGGAAAATGGGCGGGCCGGCGGCGGGGCATGCGCACCGCCGCGCCCTGTGCATCCACTGGCCTCGAATGGGCGGCGACGAGAGGGAGAGCAGCGCAAACCAACGGAACGAATGCAAGCAATAGGGGGCGGGCGGGCGGGATCCGGGGGGCAGGGCGAGTGCCGCAGTCGAGCCTCTGAATGGGCGTCTGCGTCACTGCGCCCCGCCCCCGTCGGCGGAGTCCCTGCCCCGCTCCTGCCCCTCGGCGAACTGCACGGGCGCGAGCTGCCAGGTCGACAGCGGCAGGCTGGGCAGCTGGAAGAGCTCCCGCAGCGAGCCGCCGCCGTCAGGACCGCCCGCGCGCGCAGGGACCGCCGCCGCAACAGGTGGGTGCGCGGCGGCGCTGACCGGCAGGGGTGGCAGCGGCGGCTGCGCACTCAGCCATGCGGCCTGCAGCAGCGTGAGGCAGCCGGTGAGGGCTGCGAGGGAGGGTGGTCACAGCCCTCACTGTGCGCTCTGCCGGATGCCAGGTCAAGAGGGCCGACGAACCATGGGGGCTGTATGGTGGAGCGGCGGCAGGGGTGGCAAGCCCGGCAGCGCCACTGTCGCCCAGCCAGGGACAGGCACGCAGGCAGCGAGGCTGCAGTACTCGGCGTCCAATCCGGCAATGCGGGACTGCAGCTCCGCCAGCGTGCCGAGGAGCTCGGCATTCTCGGAGCCTGCAGCGTGGTTGCGCCGCACAAGTCAGGCAGCTTGCAACGGGCACTGCCCGGCTCCGGCACTGACCCAAGCCAGCATCAGCCTTGAGCAATGCTGTTGATGTGGAAGCTGGGCGAGAGTGAGAGTGAGGCGGGAGGAAACAGCGGAGGCGCACTGAGAGCAGCAATCTGGGCTTGGAGGCCCTGGGCTTCCTGGCGAATCCCGTCCGCGTGGCGATCAAGCTCTTGCACGAGCTGCACGAGCTCTGCGATGCGCCGTTGCCGCCGTCGCCGCGAAGAGATGTATCCCTGCGCCCGCCAAAGCTCAAACGTGATGACTACAGTGAGGTCGACTGTGTCCGGAGCCAAACGCAGCCATCTAGCCCGCAGGCATGGCGCTGGTTGCACACAGCAGGAGGGCGCGGCGGCGCACGCTCTGGCGCGCTGGCCCGCCGTCCGGCTCCAGCGCGGCCGCGGCGCCCAGCGCGCCGGCTGGGGGCCGGGGCGGCCGCGGCCCACCGGTGAACGATCCTACAGCCACATCCAACGGCCTCAGCCACGGGGGAGCCACGGGAACGGGCGGCGGCAAATGCGAACGACGCGTTTTTGATGTGGCGCCAAGTGGCGCGCCTGCGCGGCGGTGCGCCTGGCGGCTGGCGGCCGCAGCGACAGGGCTCGCCGGCGCGAGGGCCGAGGGCCAGGCAGAAAAGAGCGCGACCGACCCCCGCACCTGACTATATTTACCAATTCACAGCCGGCAAAGGGCTGAACAGGGCTTCACAGCTGGGGCAAAGGCAACCCTTCCCCGCTGTTTTTCTCCCCCCGAAAGCAGCTGGGGCGATGCTCAATAGCAGGCTGCGCACCACCCGTCCAGGTCGCTGCCTGGCCCGGCCTTTGTCAATCCAAATCACATTGCATGCCAACTCGCACCGTCGGCAGCAACATCTGAGCCGAGTGTGCGACCCTGTTTCTGCTGCAGAGTCTGCCATCTGCTCGTGGTCGGCGATCGGCCGTTCGCTGACGCCGTCGCCCCGTTTGCACGCCCACCACTGCTGCCGCCACTTGACGAGTGCGCCGACCTGCCTTTTCCTGCACAATTTCGAGCATTGACGTTGCTCTGGAAACAGCAAACTAATTTGCCGGGCACCGCAGGTCGCCGACCTGGCCGCATGTCCGCTCTCGCCCAGCAGGCGTTGGACCGGCTAGATGGTCTGATAGCGCAGGCCGGTGCGGCCCCAGCCGCGGAGCCGGGATGCATGAGGAGTTCGGAATCGCAGGGGGCTGACGCGGGTGCTGGGCTGCCTGCAAGCAGGCCGAGGCCAGAGCACAGCCGCCAGGGCGACTGCAGCGGAGCCCGCAACGACCTCAGGTCCTGCCCGCTGCCCCACTTCCGCAGCTGTACCGTGGCCTCCCCACTGCATCATGACCAGACAAGGAGGCGGCTGCAGGCGGCATGGTGGAGGGGCAGGGCCGCCTGCCGACCATCCAGGCCGAGCTGGAGCGCCTCTTCCAGGCCGCCTTTGATGCCGCCTTCCCCAGCCTGCGCCAGGCGCCCATCATCGCGCCCACCAAGGAGGCCAAGTTCGGCGACTACCAGTGCAATTCGGCCATGCAGCTCTTCGGCCTGCTCAAGGGCCAGGTGCCGCTCCCTGCTCTGCCGACAGCGGAACATGTTCTGCCTGCGTGCACACACGAGGGCTAGCGGGAGCACCGTCGATGAGCTGCTCAACACAGCCTCATGGACAGAGCGGCATGCTGCACTCGGCGCCTCCTCCGCCGGCAGACAGGGAGCGCAGCCGCCCGCTCGCCCGCAGGAGGGGGCGCCTAAAAACCCGCGGGCGGTCGGCGAGGCCATCGTGGCGGCGCTGCCCGCGACCGACCTGCTGGCCGAGAAGCCCAGTCTGGCAGGGCCCGGCTTCATCAACATCCGCGTCAGCCCCGCCTGGCTCGGCGCCTGGCTCACGCGCCTGCTGCGCCAGGTGCCGCCCCGCCGCTGTCGCCGCGCAGGAGGGGGGACGGTGGTGAGGGCAGCCCGCATGCAAGCGCGCAGGTAAGGCTTTGGAGTGACTGCTGCTTGCCGGGGCGGTCTGAAGGGAGGGGTCTGGATCCGGTGGCCCACCGCTCCGCTGCCAGCACAGCAGCTGCTTTTGAAGGCTGTCTCCCCCCCTCCCGCCCAGCGAAGTCAGACTCGGAACTCGCCAGCTCTGGCCCGGCAGCTCGCAGCGGCTGAGCCTGCCCTTGCCAGCCTTCCCATCCTGGCGGCTGCGCCCCTGCCTGCAGGGCGTCGGCGCCTGCGCGCCCGCGCTGCCTTATCGGCGGGCGGTCGTCGACTTCTCCTCGCCCAACGTGGCCAAGGAGATGCACGTCGGCCACCTGCGTTCGACCATCATCGGCGACACGATCTGCCGCACGCTCGAGTTCTGCGGCGTCGACACGCTGCGCCTGAACCACGTGGCACGGCCCCCACACCAGCCTCTGCCGCTGCATTCTTTGCCTGTCTCTTTTGCCCTTCAAATCTGCGCTTCTCCTGCTACTGACGCTGGCTTTGCGTCATCGGCTGCTGCCGGCGCTCGTCCCGATG
Source organism: Trebouxiophyceae sp. KSI-1 (assembly GCA_003568905.1). Lineage (NCBI taxonomy): Eukaryota > Viridiplantae > Chlorophyta > Trebouxiophyceae > Trebouxiophyceae sp. KSI-1. Next base: position 55,281 of record BHFV01000070.1, on the reverse strand, counting down.
TTTCCGACAGTTACTCGTGTTTTTCTCCGTGTCATCGGCCGTTACTCACGCGCGAGTCAGTGAGACCCGCTCCGTGGCCGATGCGGACACCTTGTGGCACCAACCAGCCAGCGCAGGCCCCTCGCCCCTGCGCCTGGCGCGAGCAGCAGGGCTCGGTTGCCGCGCCAAGCGCTCCTGCAACCGGCGCTGCAGCCGCCTCCTTCCTCCGCAGCTTCCGAGCGCCGCGGCCGGCTGGCTGCAGGGTGACTGGGGCACGCAGTTCGGCATGCTCATCCAGCACATCCAGGAGTCGCGGCCGGGCGGGCTGGCGGGCACGACCACGGAGGAGGTGGCCGACCTGCAGGCGCTGTACCGGGCGGCCAAGCGGCGCTTTGACGAGGAGCCCGACTTCAAGGAGCGCGCCCGCGCGGCCGTCACGCAGCTGCAGAGCGGCAGCCCCGAGCACACGCAGGCGCGCCCCCGGGGGCCTGCCTGCACCCGGGCCGGCCTGCTGCTGTGGCTCCGCACACGCGCGGGGATGCAGGGCCTGCCCGTCTCGGCTGCACTCCTCAGATCGCTCATTTGAGCATGCCATGCCGCGCCGTGCCATGCCATGCCTTGCCATGCCATGCCATGCCATCCCGGCCAGGCAGATGGACAAGCATCTCGGCTGACGGCGCAGCATGTGGCCCCCGGCTGCTTCGCCCTCTTCTTGGGGTCCGCAGCGCGCCCGATCCGCGGCCGCCGACTGCCGCAGGCGTGGCAGCGCATCTGCGAGGCGAGCCGCCGGGAGTTTGACGCGATCTACCAGCGCCTGGGCGTGAGCATCCAGGAGCGGGGCGAGAGCTTCTACAACCCGCGCCTGCCGGGCATCGTGCAGGAGCTGATGGAGGCCGGCGTGGCTGAGGAGAGCGACGGCGCCAAGGCACCCCCCCCCCCCCCCCTCTGTCCCCCTTCCGAGCCGGCGTCCGCTCCCGAGACACCGGGGTACCGCACAGGCAGAGGCTCCTAACAGCTGCCAACATGCTGCCCAGCTACCGCGCAGCTTCCCGCCTACGCCAGCCGCTCCCGCTGCCAGACGTCCTCCGCGCCTCGGCAGCTGACGCCTCTCCCCGGGCCTGCCCCCGGAAACACAGGTCATGTCTGTGCCGGGTGACTAACAAGGCGCTGACTGGCGAGCCAAAGCCGGACGCAGGTCGTCTTCGTGCCGGGCCACAAGGTGCCGCTGATGGTCCAGAAGAGCGACGGCGGCTACGGCTACGGCACCACCGACATGGCCGCCATCCGGCAGCGGCTGCAGGAGGAGCGCGGCGACTTTGTCGTGTACGTGACCGACTCGGGCCAGGCGAGCCACTTCGAGCTCGTCTTCGGCGCCGCCAAGCGGGCCGGCTACCTGCCCGACGACGGCAGCGTGCGGGTGGAGCACGTCGGCTTTGGCGTGGTGCTCAACGAGGACGGCTCGCGCATCAAGACGCGGGCGGGCGAGGCGAGTTTCAGCACACCCACTCCCTCCCCTTCACACACACAGCCCCTGTCACCGCTGTCGTGCTGCTTTCTCAACTGTTTGCTGCTCTGCGCCAGGCAGGCTGGTGCGTGGAAAGCCGCTGCGTTGCTCTCAAGCGCTCTGTCACTGCCAGGCTTTTGGCTGTCAACAGGACTCGTGTGAAGCTCTGCTGAGCCGGCTTGCCCTGCATTGCCCGCGCCTCCCCTGCTCAGGGCCCCGTCCGGTCTGCAGCAGAGAGGGCCAGACCCTCTCCTCTCGCAGCCCATCACCCGCCAGGCCTAATCGGCACCAAATCCAGCACTGCAGAGGCGCAGCCCACCCTCCAGCAGCTCAGCTACCCCGCCCAGCTTGCACTGTTGCATGAGAACTTGCACTGTTGCATGAGAACTTGGACTTAAAACGGAACCCTTCTCCCTTGCAGACGGTGCGGCTGGCGGCTCTGCTGGACGAGGCCAAGGAGCGGTGCAAGGCGACGATCGCGGCGCGGCGTGAGGAGCGCGGCGAGCCGATCAGCCCCGAGGAGCTCGAGAGCGCGTCCGCCATCATGGGCTACGCGGCCGTCAAGTACGCGGACCTGAAGAACAACCGCAAGACCGACTACCGGTCAGCTTCCGGGCCGCCGAACAGCCTGGCAGTCTCCTCCAGCACTCTCCGAGACCCGAGCACAGCAGCGGTCTGCTTGCCGCTGTGCCGTGCCGGGCGCAAATGTTCGTCTCTGTGGGGAGCAGCTGCATGCTTTGGATGGAGGGCGGGCGGGCCAAGGAGGCCCTGCGGAAGGGACGCCTCTCCACGCGTATGTCAGCCGCCTCGCTGGCATGGTGCCTTGCATGCAGCAGCAACAGCAGCAGCAGCAGCAGCAGCGCGGCCTGCCTCTGCGCCTCAACATGCCGCACCCGAGCCTCCCTTGTGCAAGCCCTCCATCGTGCAGCACAGCCCCACCCTTTCGAGCAGAGTGCGGGTCGCTCAGCGCGCGCGCACCCCCGGCCTGCTTGCGCGCAGCTTCAGCTTCGACGCCATGCTCGACCTGCGCGGCAACACGGCGGTCTACCTGCTGTACGCGCACGCCCGCATCGCGTCCATCGTGCGCAAGGCGGAGGGCTCCAAGGGCGTCCAGGTGGACAGCCTGAAGGACGGGCATTCGGTGGAGGCAACCCCCCCCCCCCCCCTCCTGCAGGCGGACTGTAGCTGTGAGCCAGCCAGCCAGCAAGCAGCTGCAGCAGCGCCACCAGAGCCGTCTGAGCCGTAGGCGGCAGGAAGCTGCCGGCAGCTGCGCCACGGCCAGCTCGTCTGCATACCCCCCCCCCTGGATTCGGTCTCCAGCAAGCGAGTTGCCTCGCTCGGCTGCCTGCCCTCCCCGCTGCCTGCCAGTCCAGCGACGTGGAGATTCGTGCCCCCTCAGTGGGCTGATGACTGCGCGGCCGCCCGCAGCTGCTGCACCCGGCAGAGGTCGCGCTCGGCCTGCACCTCGCGCGCTTCCCCGAGGCGATCGAGGCGATGCTGGAGGAGCTGTACCCGAACAAGATCACCGACTACGTGTACGAGCTGTCCGACCGCTTCTCGGGCTTCTACACCGAGTGCCAGGTCCCGCACCCTCCTGCGAGCCGCAGCAGCGTCACCACGACTCGCCCAGTGCTTGTGGCGCGTTTAGCGCACCGCTTACGGCTGATTGTGTCCCTTCTTGTCTCTCTTTCGTTTGGCTCTGTGTTGAAGTCTGGCACAGCTATGCTGGTCGGGAGGCGTGGGCAGAGCTGGGCTTGTGCATCCGGAGGCAGGGGCTGGAGGCCTCTTGGCAGCTGCCACATGCAAAGCTAGCCAGGCGGCGCGTGTGCTCTGAGGCAGGCTCTTGAGGGAGGCTGGCCGGTTGCAGGTGGTTGGCAGCGATCACGAGGCCTCCCGCCTGCTGCTGTGCGAGGCGACGGCCGTCATCATGCGGCAGTGCTTCCACATCCTGGGCATCACGCCGCTCTACCGCATCTGACCGGCCCCTGAGCGCTAGGCAGGAGTGCGTGGACAGCCAGCCTCTGTTGCGCTGTCTGCTGCACTGAGTGAGAGAGGACAATAATCTGATCTCTAGTTCCGCCTTCCGGCTGCGTTGACACGAGCAGGACCGGCTCGGCGCCAGTGCTGCCACTCCGAGTTTCGTGCACATCCCTGGGCTTGATAAGGCCTGTTAGTTTCGCACGCTTCTACGCGACGGCAGCCCCGGTCAGCTGAAGTTTGGCCGACCTGTACTGCGTCACTCACCCACGTGACAATGCCCGAATGCCCAGCGTCTTGATCAAGCGAGCACCGTCAATGAGCAAAAAACTGTTTGGAACATGAAGCGCATGCCGGCGGCATGCACCAAGCCGAACTCGCCCGCGCCTCTAGCACCATGCGGAAAGTTGGCAGGGCAATCTGAACAGATTCACCAGGCTGCTCCTTCTCGGCCCGACGCCCCAAGGTCATGGGCCATTCAATGGAGGTTTGAAAACGTTTCAGCGCGGGGAAATGGCGCGAAACCTGGCATTTGATTCTCGGATCTGCCAACGGCGAGAGCTGCTCCAAGACATGCTGCTCGCTGCTCAGCCGGTGCGCGCCAAGCGTCCTGGAGCGGCCTGATCAGCCAAAGTCTGCGGGTGTGCGCGCTTGCCGTCTATCACGGCCAGACATCCGAGTCCGCCAGGGCTCGGATAGGAGGGGAAGAGATCGACAAGACGCGCGATCGGAGCGAAGGGGGCGCAGATGAAGCCGGCCGCGGGCCTTCGCGGGCACCCAGGCGGCTACGCGCGCCCGGCGCGCTCCCGCTCTTGCGTGGACAAGCCCATTCCTCGCCCCGGCGGCAGAACGGCTGCGCCTCTGCGTCGAGATGGGCATGAAGCTGAGTGTGGGGTGTGGGGCGTCACTGGCGCGGCCGAAAAGCCGAGGGGCGAGCGGATCATCCGGCACGCTACACCCTTCCTGGCGTTCGTCAAGACTGACGAGCCCATCCAGGTCCTTTCCAAGCCGCCATGTGTCTAGCAACGCCGGCAAGCAACTGCTTTCTTTGCTGCATTGCCTGCTGCACGCGGGCATGGGGAGTGATGTTTGCCCTCAGCCAAAATGGCATGTGCTCTAACCACAGACCACCCCCACAGGTGCCTCTCGATGCGTACGCCATCCTGTGCGTCAGCACGATGGCCAGCAAGGACGCGGTCCGCAAGGCGTACGAGCGGCTGGTGGTGGCCAGCCCGGCGCCCAACCTGTCGCAGGTACACTGCAACCTCCTTCCTAGCTCTCACACTTCAGATTTTTCCGCTAGGCCTGATGCCAATCAACCGATCGTGCTGCAGGAGCTGCTTTGCTCGCGGGCGGTGGTGCTCAAGGCGGCCGCGGACGTGCTGCTCGATGCCTCGACACGGGCTGCCTACGAGCGGGACGGCATGCTGGAGGTCCTGCGTGAGGACCTGCCAGGTTCGTCAGCCTCAGAGCAGCTTCTGGCCTCTGCAGCCCCTGCAGGCATCGATCGGCAGCCGGCCCGCTCGTGCCTGCAGGCTGCATCGCGCTGCTGGCCGAGAGCGGCGACTGGGAGGCCGGCCTGGAGTGGGGCGCCGCCTGGCTGCAGCGCGCCGGCAGCGCGGCGGTCGCGCGCGACGTCGCCCTCTGCTGCGCCATGGCCGGCTGCAGCAAGGCGGCCGCGCTGCTCGAGGCCGAGCCGGAGAACGCCGCCGGCGCGGTGGCGGCCCTGGAGGCCGCGGCCGCCGCGCTGCAGAAGCACGGCTGCAAGGACGCGGAGCTGAGGCAGGACATCCAGTGCACACTGCGGGCAAGCCCTGGCCCACCAGCTCTGTCGCCGCCGCTCCCTGCCGGGCTGTCCATTGCCGTGGCAGCAGCAAGCCTGCAGGACTTGTCATTCGCCGCTCCTCTGCGCTTGGCTTGCACTGATTCCCGCCACATCAGCGGCATCGTCAGCCCCTGCAGCTGAAGCCCCGGTGCCCGCCGCAGGAGCTGCAGCCGCGCCTGGTCCTGCAGCAGCTGGCCGACCGCGAGGCGCCGCCCGGCGCCCGCACCGAGGCGCTGGCGAGCCTCAGGGGCCTGCTGTGGGGCGAGGCCGCCGCCGTGACCGCCGCCGCGGGCGTGCCCGCGCTCAAGATGAGCCGGCGGCAGTACCTGGAGGCCGCCTGCCGGAGCATGACCGCGGCAGAGCAGGTAGGGCTTCCAGTCAAGGGTCCGCTGCGAGCCGGCAGCAGGGGCAGGAGGCAGCCTCGCGCGGCCAATCATGGCGATCGTGCCGTCCGTTCAACAGGTTGTCAGCGGCGAGAGGGCTGGTTGACAGCCTGTCGCTTGTCACCCAGCGGCACGAGAAATAGCACTCGAGCAGGGCAGGGCTGACTCCCGCCGCCAGCTCACGCGCCAGGGGGGTCCTCATGCTGCATCTGCTGCCGGCAGGTGGCCCTCTTCGAGGGAGTGGAGCTGGGCAGCGACGCTGAGACATACGCGGCCGCGATGGCGCACCTCGCGGCCGGCCTGCGTTCACACGCGCCCGCGCAGCTCAGGGCGGCCGTGCGCCTGCTGGCGGGCATCGACGCCAGGGTGGAGCCGGCGACCGGCAGGTGCGGGCGCCTGCACTGCAGCAGCAGGCGTACAGGAACATCATCAGGAGCAGTCTGGCCTCGGCGGCGGCTGCCACACAGCAGCTCTGCCAGCTTCAGGCTGCATGTTTGCCAACCGCCGGCACAAGCAGCGGGGCGTCTTGGACGTCCCCTGAGGCCGCCTCGGGCTTGAGAGTGCGAGGAGTGAGTCTGCCCGCCCGCCGCCCGCAGGCGTCGCTTCGACGCGATGGACGTCTCCGTGGAGCTCGCCTCCTGCCGCCTGCTGCTGGGCGAGGCGGCCGCGGCTGAGGCGGCGCTGGGCCTGGGGCCGGAGCCCGGCCGCGCGCCCGACCCGGTTGTGAAGCAGTTCATCCAGGTGGGTGCGCGCCCGGGCTGCCGCTGCCGCCCTGGATGAGCGACAACACCTTCCCGCTGCTTTGGAGCAGCTGCGGCGGGGGCAGCTGCCACTCATACGGCTGCCAGCAGCGCCCACAGCGCGAGACAAGCCTACCCGGCTGCATCACATCAGGCTGCGACGCAGCCAGCAGGCGCCCCCCTGCTCTGCAGCGGCAGCATGCCCGCCAGCATGCAGCCTGGCAGGCGGTGCTGGCGGAAACGAGGCGCCCGGCTCGCCCCGCGCAGGAGCACGCGGGCGCGGCGGGCGGCGACAGCCTGCCGGGCCTCTGCCGCCTGGTGTCCCAGTGGCTGGAGGAGGTCGCGGCCGACTCCTTCCCGGAGCTGCAGGCGCAGCCGCTCGACCTGGAGGCCTGGTTCGCGCACCCGCGCGTGCGCCGCCACCTGCAGGCGCGGCCCCCGCCGCCGGGCTCCGCTGCTCCGGTGTGCAGGCGCCAGGGGCAGCATGCCGTGCGCTCGCCGGCACAAGTAGGGTGGCGGCGGGGGGCGTGGGTGGTTTGAGACGATCCTCCATGTATAAGGTTGCCCTTGCAGCGCGGCTGCGGCCCCGCGAACTACAGCACCTGGCTCAGCAGGGCTGCCGGGCCGCAGGCGGCCGACAAGGGTCGTGGGCTTGGCCTGGCGGCGGCCGTGGAGCACGTCCGGGAGCGCGCCGCCGCTGCCCTGGCCGGCCTGCTGGCCGCATTTGCTGCGCTGCTGCGCCTGCTGGGCAGCCCTGCACGGCTGCTCGGCCGCGGCGCTGCGCCCGATGCGGCTCCTTCCGGCACAGCCCAGGCACGGCCCGCGACTCATGAGGCCCGGTGCAACCATCTGAGTCACGAGCGCAGAAGCAGCGAGCTGCATGCCGATGCCCTGTCCGTGAGCTTCTGCCGCCCTGCATGCATGCACAGGCAGCCTGGGCAGCAGCCCATGAAAGTGGGCTTGGCTCGAATCCAATGGCAGGCGCTGCGCTGCGCAGGAGGGCGGCGTGGAGGCGCTGCTGCAGGAGCTGCCGCCGGCGCCCGCGGCGGCCGGCCGGCCTGCCAGCCACCCTCCGCCGGGCGTGTCCAGCCAGATCGTCCCGGCGCCGCCCGCGGCCACCCGGCAGGCTGCCGCTGGCCGCGCCGCAGGCAAGCAGCTCGGGGACTCGCCACTCGGAGTGCGTGAGCGGCTGGCTCGCACCCTGCGTCTGCGGCAGCAGGCTGCTCGGATTTCCGCCCTGCAAGAACTGGAAGGGCCCGCGAGGGAACAGCCGTCTGGCCGCATGCAGCTGAGCGGGGGCCGGCCGCTGCAGCGGCGGCGGAGGCACCTGCGGCTCCCATCGAGTCCGAGGCGGCTGCGGAGGCGGCTGCAGAGGCGGCCAGCCGCGAGGCTGAGGGCGTGCCGCTGTCGGCGCTGACCGACCAGACTGTGGGCCAGCTGCAGCAGCACATCCAGGGTCGGGCTCTCACCATGCATACCCTTGGGCCGCCAGCATGTCTGTTGGCACTGGCACATGGGCAGGCGGCAGCTGTGCGTGTGATCGCCTGAGGCTGTGTAGCTTGGAGCAATCTCGAAGCATCTGCCACCCTCCATCGCAGAGCAGACCTGGCAGCATGGTACCATGCGTGGCTGGCAAGAGCGAGCGGCAGCCTCACAGCCCACAGCGCCACCACTGCAAGCCTGTTGCCTTGACGGCGGCCGCCGGGCGCCCGCAGACGCGCTGCCGCTGGACGAGAACGAGGACGGCTTCAGCAGCGAGTACGGCGACGCGCCGCTGCCGCTGCGGCGGCCGGCCGGCGGCGGCGTGCCGCGCCTGCTGGTGATGGAGGGCGAGAGCGACATGTGGGCCTCGCGCAGGCCGCAGCGCCGTCGGCTCGGCGCCGCCGTCTCCGCGCTCACACTGGCTGCTGCTGTGCGCACCTGCTAGGCAGGAATCGCCCAGGAGGGAATGGGCAGGTGTTGCAGCCTGTTTTTGCGCTCTCTCTGGCTGGGGCAGCCGTGGAGCAGCTGCGTCGCAGCTGCGCCGCAGCCTCGCCCGCCCTCCCTAAGGATGCAGAGACGGAGTGTGAGCCCTGGCGGCCGGCGGCTGCAGGCCTGGGCGGCCTGGAGCATGGCGCAGCGCGGCAGCCTGCCCCGCCTGGCCGCAGCGGAGCTGTTCAGCCACGCCGCCAAGGCCATGGCCGTGCTCTGCCCGCCGCCCGCGCTGCTGCTGGAGGCTGTCAAGCGCGGCGGCAGTGGTGGCGGGAAGACGCAGCAGGGCTGAGGGGCGTGAAGGCAGAGATGACGCGCTGCTGGTGTTTGACCCATCAAAAACGTGGCTGTGCTTTTCATGTCTGGCAGCCTTTTTCATGTCTGGGACTCACCTCGTGGAGCGGCGTCACTGACCGCTCTGGGCCTGGCTGTGGTTCATGCAGCTCTAGCTTTGGCTGTCAGGAAGGGCATGGCAAAAAGCCCTTGTTGCTGTCCTCTGCTAGACCTGCTGTGTGATACACTGATTGCCCGGGCAGTGGATGTGGCTGCGATTGCAACTCCAAAAGTTACACTAGCGCTGACCACCAGCGGCTGCTCTACAGCGGTACGCTGATGGGAAGCCCGGACAAGAAACGCAACAAAAGACACCGCCCACTGCAAGCAGGCGTCTACCTAATTGGTGACGGCAGTGTAGCCGCGTCTCGCAGTCAGGGCATGACCGCGTTCAGAAGCCCCATGCCAAGGCACAGGCTCACCAAGCTGCCTGGTCGTTGGCAGCGGTGTTGTGATTAGCCTTCAGGTTGCAGCTCTGCGGCAGGCAGTGCAACAACCTCTCAGTCCCTCTTCCCTCCCGTGCCCATGCATGAGTGGAGGCGGATTATGAAAGGTCGCTTTCACCTAGTCTTCCTCCTGGGCCTTTCCCTTTTTGGCGGCCAGCGCCTCGCCGCTGCGGCCGCTGCCGCTGCTCCTGTCCGCGCCCAGCTGAAATCAGGCCCATGGTGACTCGGGGGCGGGACGCCGCAAGCAGAACGGCTCGTGACGATCCGCATTATGAAGTGCTGCATCTCTCGATGATGTGCGACTGCAGCGGTCCAGCGCGCCGGGCACAAAGGCGGGAGCGACGGCACGCACCCGACGGCGGCGGCGATGCCCGGCTTCGCGGCGGCGATGAAATTAACCAGGAAGAACATATCGACAACCAGCAGCCCGCAAAGCACGAAAAGCTTCACGCAAGCCATAACTACTGTCGCAGTCGTTATGCTTTGGAAGCTTGCAGTGCGAAGCTTTGTGGCTGGATGAGTGTTTTGATGTGCCCACCTTGGAACCTCTACCACGTCGGCTCCCTTTGGCTGGGGCAGCCGCGGGAGCAGCTGTGCCGCAGCCTCGCCCGCCTTCCCTGTGGATGCGCAGGGTGTGCTTGGGGGCTGCAGAGCGTGAGCCCTGGCGGCCGGCGGCTGCAGGCCTGGGCGGCCTGGAGCATGGCACAGCGCTGCAGCCTGCCTCGCCTGGCCGCGGCGGAGCTGTTCAGCCACGCCGCCAAGGCCATACCAGTACTCTGCCCGCCGCCCGCGCTGCTGCTGGAGGCTGTCAAGCGCGGCAGCAGCGTTGGCGGGAACACGCAGCAGGGCTGAGGGGCATGCAAGGGGTGTGGAGGCAGAGATGAGGCGCTGCTGGTGTCTGACTCGTAAAACCAGCTGCTGGCTTTTTGTGTCTCGCATCCCGCGCCTGGGACGCACGGCGTGGAGCGGCGCCACTGGGCGCTCATGGCCTGGCTGTGGTTCATGCAATGCAGCTCTGGCTTTGGCTGTTGGGAAGGGCATGGCCAAAGCCCCCGCTGCTGTGCTCTGCTAGACCTGCTGTGTGATACACTGGATGCCCAGGCATGGACTGTTGCTGCGATCGCAAGTCAGAGAGTTACACTGCTGCTGACTGCCGCTCCCCACCAGCAGCTCTTCTACAGCTGTAAGCTAACGGGAAGCCTGGACAGGGAAACGCAAAACACAATGCGCACCGCAGGCGGCCGCCCGCCCAGATGTCGACGGCAGTGAGGCAAATCAAGACCACAGGGAGAGGAAAGTGCAGCCGTGTCTCGCAGTCAGGGGAAGACCGTGCTCAGAAGCCACATGCTGACGCACAGGCCCACCTAGCAGCCTGGTCGGCGACTTGGTCGTTGGCAGCCGTATTGTGGTAAGCCTTCTGGTAGCAGGCTGTACGGCAGGCAGCGCAGCAACCGCTCAGTCCCTGTTCCCTGTCATGCCCGGGGTCCTCGCAAACAAACAACCGAAGACTTTCTCGAATTTTGATGCTACTGGGCCGCACCCTGGGTGGCCAGCAGGTTCCTAGCGCCCAGTGTCTCCCTGCTGGCGCCGCTGGCGCTGCTCCTGCGCACGTCGAGTCGGATTTAGGCCCAAGGTGCCTCGGAGCCAGGATACCGCGAGCTGAGAGCGGCGCGTGACGATCCGCATCATGATATGCTGCTTCTCACGGCGACGAGGTGCGACTGCTGCTGCGGGTACGGTGCGCTGCTGGGCAAAAGCGCGAGAAGAGCGACGCACCCGACGGCGGCGGCGACGTCCGGCTCAGCGGCGGCACAGTACGTGGCAAAGACCAGCAGCGCGCACAGCAGGAAGAGCTTCGCGGAGGCCATGGCAGCGGCAGTAGTGTGATTTGCAAGCTTGGACTGTGAAGCTGTGGCGGGGAGGAGAGCTTTTATCAAGGCTACCTCGGACTCCCCAACTTCCCAGCTACATAGGCTGCCAATTTCGGGAAGCACGACGAGCCGGTCGCAGAGAACCTGCGGCTAGGGCGACCATGCAGCAGCCCGCCCGTGGTAGAAGCTGCTGCTGCTGGGTGGAGTGGAGCATTTGGAAATACCTGCTTCTCAACTGCCGTGGTGCGCTTCTTGAAGCGCCTTGCTGCTGCCTTGCATGCTCCTGGCTGGCCACAGCTGGATACTCTGCAGCCATTACACAGCGGAAAGGGGGAAATGAGAGGGGGAAGGGTTACCGAGCCTTCAGGTCACAGCAGTTGGTTGCCAGACGCACGTGCCCACAGCCTTCTGGACATTTAGCAAAACAATGCCGTGCCCTCCGGGCGGCAGGCTGCACAAAGGTGGGGCTGCTGGCGCCGGGCTCAGCTGTGGCCGCTTGAAACTTGAAGCTGTGGCCGCTTGCGCCGGCAAGAAGCCGCAGGTGACCTTGCCGACTTGTTTCGACAGCCAACACCAGCCGCTGCCGCCGTTGCATCATCCCATTTGTTGCAAGGTTGCGGCTGCAGCAATGATGTGAAAGTTGGTGAGAGGGAGGGGGGGGGTCCCCCTGTGGACTACTTGGGCCACTAGGACAGGCTGGCTAGCAGCCTCCTCTGCGAGCCTTGAGAGCCGGCAAGCGGCACAGCTTGGCCTCCAAAAACAGAGAAACGGGAGAGAGTCAGATTGCAGCCGTAGCAGATTGCACGCCGCAGACGAGGCCGGCAACAGTCGCGCCGAGCTCGTCGGTGCAAAGGGGGACATCAGGCCGATCGTTACTTGTGCCTGCTCGCTGGTACTCGATCATCGCACTAGCAGGGCTCGCCGGCCGCCCGGCATGACGGGCAAGGCCAAAATCCTGGAGCTCGCCAAAGGCTTCAGGCGTGTCTCCCCTTCGAACGGATATGCGTGCTGCAGAAGCTTTCTGTGCAGATGCAGCTGCAGCAACTCCCTGGACGCAGAGCCGGAGCTGAGCTCGTGGTCCTGGGCTACATGCAGGGGCCGGGCTAAGAACTGCATCAGGATAGCGCGGCAGCGCGTGGAGCGCGCAATGCAGTACCAGTACCGCGACCGACGGACCAAGAAACGGGACTTTAGGCGGCTGTGGATACAGCGCATCAACGCAGGCGCCAAGGAACACGGGGTGCTGGCCCCTGCCGCCCCCGCTGATACTCTCTTTGCTCGCCTCAGCGATGGTGTTCCCAACGTTTCCTGGACGTCTCTTGCAGCTGCCCTACTCGCGCTTCATTCACGGCCTGCAGCAGCAGAACATCAACCTGAACCGCAAGGTGCTGGCGGATCTGGCGGTCAACGAGCCGCTCAGCTTCAAGGCGCTGGTGGAGCAGGTCAAGTTCATGCGAGGGTCTGCCTGAGAGGCGCTGACACTTTGCAGAACTTTTGTCCGCTGCCTTTGCTTGCTTTCGCTGCGCTCCGTGTTTTCCTTCTTAACTTGCTTTCCGGTGTATGGCTGCCGCCTGTGGCGCAGCTCGCGCATGTGCTATTGCTGCTGATCGAGTCCAGGCAAGGACTTGTGACATGCACATGGCTTGCCCATATACCAGTCCATGCTGTCGCACCAGCCCCTCTTCCAGGCAGGTTGGCAAGCCCTCGGCAAGCTTCACAGCAACACCCCCTTTTGCATTCACACGTTGCTACCAGCTCCTCATCTAGTATACTGCGCAACCTAGAGCAGCGGCCAGCCGATCGGCGGCTCCCGATTGCAGGAAAGCTCGAGAACGCAGGCAATCGACGCCTGTAGAGAAGCCCCAACTGAGCGGGCCCAGCCATGGGGCAGGCCCAGAGCGGCCAGAGCGGCTTCACCGGCCAGGGCGGCCAAGGCGGGGAGAAGAAGGAGCAGGTGCGAGCTCGGCTTTCGCAGGAGGGTGATGCTGCGCTCGATGCTCGCTCGTCTGCGAGCGCCTCAAGGCTTTGCAATTGGCACTACAGCTATCTGGCCCCCCCCGACCCGCAGAATTACACAGCGTGGCCTGATTGGCCGACCATCTTCCAGTTTGTGACCAAGGAGTGATGCCTGCTGCAATCCTGACCAGTCCAGGGACCAGTCCAGAGAGGACTGTTCAACGACGCTGCTGAGTCGCGGCGCCCTCTTGGCTGCAGGAGAAGAAGAAGAAGTGGGAGCCACCGGCCGCGCCCGCCCGCGTGGGTCGCAAGCAGAAGCGGCGCGACAAGGGCAGCAGCCTGGGCGCCAAGCTGCCGACCATCACGCCAAACGCAAAGTGCAAGCTGCGGCTGCTCAAGCTGGAGCGCGTGAAGGACTGGCTGCTGATGGAGGAGGAGTTTGTGCAGAACCAGGAGGCGCTCAAGCCGCAGGAGGAGCGGAACGAGGAGGACCGCTCCAAGGCACAGCTCCCCCTCCCCGCACCTGCCTCCCCTGCCAGCTCGTGCAGCAGCGTCTGATCCCTGTTCACACGCCTCGCCGGCAGGTCGACGAGCTGCGAGGCTCGCCCATGAGCGTCGGCAACCTGGAGGAGATCATTGACGAGAAGCGCGCCCCCTCCCTCCCCCCTCACCATCCACAGTTCAGCCCATGCACCTCACCCTGGCAGGCAGGCGGCTGATTCGGGGGCCCTCCGCCGCCCGCAGCCACGCGATAGTCTCCTCCTCGGTCGGTCCCGAGTATTACGTAACCATCATGTCGTTCGTCGACAAGACGCAGATCGAACCGGGCTGCACCGTGCTCATGAACCACAAGGCGCCGCTCCCTTCTCCCCTGTGCCGCTACATCACGCCCTTTCCATGCATTGCGAGCCATGCAATCGAAGCACGGAAGCCCTGGAGCCGACAGGCAGCTGCCTTGCAGGTGCTGTCGGTCGTGGGACTGCTGCAGGACGAGGCGGACCCGATGGTCTCCGTCATGAAGGCGCCTCTCTCCCCCTTTCCTCCCCCCGGACCCTGCCCCACGGCAGCAGCTGCCTGAACGATGCAACCTGCCCCGCCAGCCCAGGCCTTTCCCATCCTATCCGCTCTGCTGCAGCCACATCTCGCCCAGTGCAGCATTCCTGGCTGCTTTGCAAAATCGATGCCCCGCCCAGGCGCGAAGGAAGCCGCTGAAACGGTAACACTGCCCGCCTGGCAGGTGGAGAAGGCGCCGCTGGAGTCGTACGCGGATGTGGGCGGCCTGGAGCAGCAGATCCAGGAGATCAAGGAGGCGGTGGAGCTGCCGCTGACGCACC
>BHFV01000070.1:0-40794 GCA_003568905.1 Trebouxiophyceae sp. KSI-1 | reverse complement strand
GCCCGGCACCGGCAAGACGCTGCTGGCCAAGGCGGTCGCGCACTCAACGTCCGCCTCTTTCCTGCGCGTCGTCGGCAGCGAGCTCATCCAAAAGTACCTCGGCGACGGGCCCAAGCTGGTGCGCGAGCTCTTCCGGGCGGCCGACGAGCTGTCGCCTTCGATCGTCTTCATCGGTGCGGCTCCCCTCGCCTTGCCTCCCTCGCCTTCTCGCCCTGCGCTGCTTGTACTCGCCTGCTGGCCGCCTGGTGCTCCTCCGGTGGAGCTGGGGACTTGGGATGGGAGAGCCTGGTGCTGCACCGGTAGAGAGAATCAGGACTGGGGCTTGCAAGGGAGCCGTTCATGTGGCCGTGGCCCCTGGTCTGACGGGTCTCGCGCCCCCTTGCCCGGCCCGCCCCAGACGAGATCGACGCGATCGGCACCAAGCGGTACGAGAGCCAGAGCGGCGGGGAGCGCGAGATCCAGCGGACCATGCTGGAGCTGCTCAACCAGATGGACGGCTTTGACAGCATGGGCGATGTCAAGGTGCGCACGCGGGCGGTCCCCCATGCCTGGCTGCCACCGCAGCAGGAGCAGGCCGGCGGCTGTGCCTGTGGCTGCAGCAGTTTGTGGTGCTGCAGCCATGCAGCATGCGGGCTAGCATGGCAGGCAGGAACCCGCCAGGCAGTCCACATGGGAGCCAGCACAGGCAAGGAGGCAGTATTTGTGCCCCGGCTGCAGCCACGCAGCACGCACGCCAGCGGGCAGGATCCTGGGATGGCAATCCACGTGCGAGTCAGCAGGAGGCGGCTGAGCCGGCTGCTCGCCGCAGGTGATCATGGCGACGAACAAGATCGAGTCGCTGGACCCGGCGCTCATCCGGCCGGGCCGCATCGACCGCAAGATCGAGTTCCCGCTGCCGGACACAAAGACCAAGCGTCGCATCTTCGGCATCCACACCGGCCGCATGACGCTGTCGGAGGACGTCAACCTGGAGGAGTTCATCATGGCCAAGGCACCGCCTCCGATCCAGGACGCGCCCTGTGGGCAGCAGCTGCTGCGGGCGATGGGGCCTGAGCGGTGGCTGCGTGCAGGACGAGATGAGCGGCGCTGACATCAAGGCCTGCTGCACAGAGGCGGGCCTACTGGCGCTGCGCGAGCGGCGCATGCGTGTGACGCACGCCGACTTCAAGAAGGCCAAGGAGAAGGTGCTGTACAAGAAGAAGGAGGGCGTGCCGGAGGGGCTGTATATGTAGCCTCTCCGCTGCGGTGCTGTCTGCTTGCCATCTGTAATAGCCTCCCAGCTACTGCCATGGCTGAGGCTTCTTGGCCGCCCGAGAGGGGGGCCGGGCGGGGAGGCCAGCAATCGCAAGCGGCGAGCCCGCACTCGAGCACCCGATCCACTCGTGCTGACTTTCAGGGCCAGACCCACATCGAGGCCAGGACCACATCGAGCCCCTGTCTGTCGCGGGGACGGCTTGTGCGTCGATGAAGAGGGAAGAGGGTTTTGCGCTCCCTCGAGTGGCCGCGCGACCACAGTTCGCGCGTCGCGCACGACCCCTCGCACGAAACGACAGAGGTCAGTTAGTCGAGGGCGAGCTAGAGGGAGTCTGCCGAGGAGCGGCTGAATAGTGGACGCAGGGTGCGGAGCCAGCTGGGTGCCATTTCGCGCGGCTTCGCGCAAGTGTGGCCTGGTTGAAAAGTGATCAGTGCTCTTGAGGTTCTCTGCAGCTGTATTTGACCGCAGTTTACTCTGGCATGCCCACCCCGCAGCCAGGCCGTCGATCCGAGCAGTCAGACGCGCGCGCTCGAGTCTTGCTCGGGGGTGGCGCGACACGTGATGAAAACACGAGCATATCGTTCTCGACACCTCCTGTGCGGCCTGAGCCTGGGCGGCACGCAGGTCGCTGAAGCATCGGAGCGCCCCGCCGCCGGCACTCGGACGGCCGTTTCGCCGCTAGATAGTGAGGGCGCGAGCGACGTACAAAGACTGCTTCCAGACCGCCCAGGCACACGGTACGGCCCGAGGAGCGGACACCGATCGGACCGCCGCGCATGTGCCAGCAACGCATGCGCGCCATCGCCGAACGAAAGGCAGGGCTGACGGGTCGGCCTGCCGTCCTGCGCGCAGATGCGTCGCACACAGATCGCCTTCGTGGCGGCCCTGCTGTCCGCGGCCTGCCTGCAACGGGCGGAGGCGGTCGTCGCGCGAGGAACGCCCATCACCGGCTATGCCACCTTCTACGGCGGCCCGCAGGACGGCCTGAGCCCCACCACGCCTAGCGGCGGCCTGGTCAACGGCGCCTGTGGCTACGGGCAGCTGTCGCAGCAGGACTGGCCCAACTGGAACGTCGTCTCCATCGGGCCCAACAACCCGGTCGCGTACAAGGGCAACAAGAAGGGCTGCGGCTACTGCATACAAGCGACCTGCACCAGCGTGCGCCTCTTTGCCCAGTGGTATGCGGGGGGGGGCGGCTAGTGTTTCAGTGGCATGCTGCTGACGGCCCCTCCAACTGTCCTGCAGGGCTGCGGCACGAACGCCAAGCCGGTCACGCTGCTGGTCACGGATGAGTGCCCCAGCTGCGCGCCCAACCAGCTCAACCTGAACGCGCTCTCCTTCCAGAACAGCATCAACAACGACCTCAGCGTCGGCGTCGCGAACATCACCTTTGAGCAGGCCTGCTTCCCACACTGCCAAACAGACGGTCAAGCAGCATGAAAGAGGCATCAACTTGAAAGAGGCAGGTTCTTCTGCCAGGGAGTGGTGCGGACCAGTTGTAAAGAGTGTAGCAGTCGAGCCGCAGGAGATCGCACTGGCGCCAGAGCCGAGGCGCTCACTCCCTTTCCCCCCTTTCCGCCTTGCAGGTCGACTGCACGCCGCCGGGCAACATCCTGGCCAAGGTGGTGAAGAGCCGCCCGACCGAGGGCGGCTACATCGGCTTTGCGCTGCTCGCGGTCGCTGGAGAGGGCACGATCACGGGCGTCGAGATCAAGGGCCAGGTGCCCTTTCCCCTCCCGCCCCGGAAACGCTCAGCACGCCATGGTGGCTCCAGCCGAGCAGCCGCAGGGCAGACGCCATGATCCCGGCGTCCTGGGCTGTCGTTGGGCCATGCTGCTGCCACAGTAGACCCGAACGCTCACGCACTTGCTGCTTTCTGTCTGCTGCAGGGCGCCGACTGGCAGCCGATGGCCAACCTGTACGGCGACGTGTGGGAGGCCAGCAACTTTGGCGCCGCGCCGCTCAGCATCCGCACGCACGACAACTTTGGCCTCACCCTCACCGCGCCGTGCGCCGCCCCCCCTTCCCCCCCTCCCCTTGGCCGCACCGCCCAGCCTGCCCTGTCAGTGGTCGAGCATGCAAGCCTGGAAAGTCGCAGGGCAGCACGCGAGACTGAGGGACTTATTCGTCCCTTCCACCCTCCCGCTCGCGAGGCAGACCTGAGGCCTGGCATGCCTGGCTGCCGGCAGGAACGTGATCACGGCGGTGGCGGACGGCACCTACGCCACCAACATCCAGTACCCGCTCTCCTCGCAGGCGGGCGCGCCGGCCGCCTCCGTGCCGGGCGCCTCCCCCTCCACCGCGCCGCTTGCCGCCTCGCGCGCGCCCACGCCCGCACCCACCGGTGCGCCGCCGCCGCCGCTCCGAAATTTTGCAGCTCCTTCGCAGAGGGGGCCGTCCGCTGCCCGACCACCATGCAAGACAGGCATTGCTTGCTAGCGCGGCAGCAGGAGCAGGCACCTGGCGCTGCAAGAGGCGAAAGCAGTCGATCATTCCAGCGCAGGTGCTGCCTGCTGCATAGAATGCGGGAGACACCCGCAGGGATGGGCGGTGCATGCGGCTGGCTTGACAGGCTGGCTCTGGACCGCGCCTGCACGCATCCGCATGTTCCAGACATGTCGTTGTCATGGGAACTGAAGAGTGCGAGCGGCTGCTGCCCACCGCAGGCGCCAACAGCGCGGCCTTTGGCCCCGGCTTCCTCGCGACGCCCGCCGGCACCTTCTGCGACGCGCGCTGCTTCTCGCAGGGCCTGACGGCCAGCCAGTTCAAGAAGATCGGCACGCAGCTGTCGACCTTTGCGTGCGGCGTGGCCGAGGGCGCGACCGCCGTCAGCGGCTACCAGCTGTCCAACGGCACCGCCACCTGCTCGGTCGCCTCGCCGACCGGCGTGCAGGACGCGACCGACTACTCCTGCCTCTGCCAGGCACGCCCCCCTTCCGCTGACCCCCTCTTCTGGAAATGAGTCATGTGTCGCGAAACCACCTTGCCTGCTGGGCGGCTTCCATCACAGGGCAAATTGCTGTGGGAGCAGCTGCTTCTGGCGAGAGCATTCAGGCCACCTGTGCCTCTCGACACCCCCTCCAGCACACAGCTGCAAGCCATGGGAGTGCGAGCCAGCGTGTGCTGGCTGCCTGCCCCGGAGCCGCGTCCCAGGAGCAGCTGCTCTTGGTGAGGGCGAGCGGGGCCAGTCTGATGCTGGGCGGCGAGCCACGGCTCTCAGCCTGCGAGCTGGGCAGAGGAGCCAAGCCAGGAGGCACTGACTGACGGGCGGCGCGGCGCGATTGTTGTAGACGCAGGCGCAGACGCAGGGGCTGCAGCCGTACAACGGCACCGCCTGCTCGGCTGCGTGCGACATCTCCATCGACGGCCTGACCGGCAGCAGCGTGCCGGCGGACGCGGCTGGCGACTCGTTCGTCTGCCTGCCGCTGGCCGAGACGAGCCAGCTCAACCGCTTCGGCTCGACCGTGCAGACCGCGAGCGGCGCCGCCTGCGCCTACGACCAGGCCGGCCAGTCCGTGCCGGCGCAGCAGTTCTCCTGCTTCTGCCTCTTCACGGCGCCGCCGGCCACGGCCGCCGCGCGCCGCATGCTGCTCTGAGGCGGCCGCCTGCTTTCCGGGAGTCGAGGGGGAGGGACGACGGGAGTCTCGAACGCCAGTTTCTAGCGCAGTAGCTGCGGCGGCCGCGCTCGCGACCGGCCGCTGCTGCTGACCCGGCGCGTGGCGGCGGGGCGTGCGCGCGGCCGCCGTGAATTCGTTTTCCATCGCGCCGCCGCCGCGTTGGGTGATGTCCGTGGTATGGTGGTGAGGTTGACGCAGCTAAAAAGCTGTCTTGGTCGTGTGCCGCGTCTGCCGCGCGGCCGCGCGTGCCGCCCGTTGCGGCGCTGTGTGCGGGGGGCTCTATTTTTGCGCGCCGCCCCGCCGCAGGAGGGCGCCCCGGCCGGGGGTTGGCCAAAGAGCGTCAGATGTGGTAGCTGTGCTCGGGGCTGCTGGCTCCTTGCAGCAGCTGCGCCGGCGCGGCAGGAACAGACAGCCAAAGAAGCTACGACGACCTATTCCGATGTTGTTGCACTATTGCGGCATGATGACAGGCAGTGTGCGGGCACGGGCCAAGCACACTTCCCGGCGGCCCCTGCCTGGCTTTTGCGCGCCGGCTTGCTTTACACCCATCCGGCTGCATTGCCCGGATGCTCATCCATTCTCTTGCCGCTCCCGACCCAGCAGTGAGCTGTAAATAGCGGTCCCTAGAGTCCAACGAGCGCTTGCATGCAAATCTCGCGGTACACCAAGGCAACACAGCAGCAGCGCAGCAAGTGCGGGTCGGCAGCCCACTGGGGATGATCCGAGGCAGGAGCAGCCGGCTCACGCGCTGCCCAGCTTCATGCGTTCCAGCTTCGCGCGGTACTTGGCAGGGATGCCCGCCTCTGCCATCTGCTGCAGCTTCTTCTGCCGGATGCGCTGCACGGCGGCCACTAGCACTGGTGAGCAGCGATTCTGGAGGAGGGCAGACAGCTCATCCTGCTTGCGAGACCTTGACACAAAGAAGAGCTGCAGGCAGAGTGTGGCAGCCGAGTGGACCGGTGGCAGGCGGTCCCAATCAGACGCTGAGGACAGGACAAGCAGTCGCACCTCGACCTCCGCCGCCTCAGCCTCCGCGCGCTCGCGGGCGGCGCGCCCCTCCAGGATGCGGCTGGCGCGCTCGGCCAGCTCCGCGCGCTCCTTGTCCGCCAGCTGCAGCTGCAGCTGCGCCAGGTGCGCCTGCCGGGCGGCGGCCGCCGCGGCCTCCTGCACGCCGGCCGGAAATTGAGCGTTATGCCCGGCTTGGCGCTGCAGATCGAATCAGCATGCAACACGCACAGCAGAATGGCGAGAGCAGCATGCAGCCCTGTCCTGCCGCAGCCAGGACACAAAGTTGGTCAGCTGCATCCGGCGCTGTCCCAAGAATCGCAGAATGGACCATGGGAGGGTCGCGCCTGCTCCGCCTGCTCGCGCTGCGCCGCGCGGCTGCGCTCCACGGCGGCCGCAAACTGCGCCGCGTCCGCCTTGACCTGCGCCGCCTGCGCCAGCACCTTGGCAGCGGCCTGCGCGCGGCGCGCCTCGTCCAGCGCCGCCTGCGCGGCCGCGCGCTTGGCGGCGGCGGCGGCCTCCGCCTCGCGCTCCTTCCGCTCCGCCGCGTCCTGCCACCTGCAACGCGGAGGCCGGCCGGTGGTGAAGACACTCTAAAAAGGCGTGTGTGGCTCCAGCTCTGCAGCCAAGTTGTGCGCTTCCCCGAGTGATGGAATGGCTGCTGCCGCAAAGCCAGGCACCCAGGCTGCGCGCAGGCTGCTGTCCAGCTTCAGGGACTGCTCAGGAGAAGGCATAGGTGGCCGCTTGCAGGCAAGGGGAACAGAGCAGCCAAGCAAGCGCAGAAGGAGAGGCAGAGGGAGCCTGGCCTGCGGGCACGCAGCTCGTCCGCCTGCGCCTTGCGGTCGATCGCGCGCTCCTGCAGCGCCCGCAGCCGCGCAGTCTCCAGCTCCAGCGCCTTGGCGCGGGCCGCGCGCTCCTCCAGCGCCGCCTGCAGCACCGCAGCTGCTACGGCTAAGCAGGCAAGGCTGGAGCGGGGAGGGTCCCTGTGTGGCAGCCCTCTAAGCCAATCCTTCGCTCTGATCCCGCCGCCTCTCTGCCACGGGGCAAAGCAGGGACTCGGCTGGTTCGGCGCCTCAAGCAGCTGGGCTATGGGGGGCTCTCTGCCGGGCAGCCGGGTGCCCCGCCTGTGCCTTGGCGTCGCGCTCGCGGATGTACGCCCGGATGCGCGCGTCCTCCTCCCTGGCCAGCTGCCGCTCGGCCTGCTTGGCGGCGATCATGCGAGCGTTGCCAGCCTGGATGTCGGCCAGCAGCGCCGCGCCCGCCTGCTTCCTGGCGGCCGCCTCGGATGCCTCGCGCTCCTTGGCGGCCGCGATGGCCGCGTTCAGACGCGCCTGGTCCTGCAGGAGGGAAGGTTCGGGAGGGGGCCGCGTCAGGCGCAGCGAGCAGGAGCTGCCGCTGCTGCATTGAGGGCTGAGTGGTGGTGGGCGGGACTCGTGGCTGCTTCGCTGGTGGCAGCCGAGCCTCGGGAAGAGGAAGGAGAGGTCCCAGGCACCCGACGGGCGCCTGCCCTCGCTCCAGTCCACAGGCACAGCAGCCGCACAGGCAGCAGGGCGGGGGGCGCCTGGCACCTGGCGCCGCTCCTCTGCGGCCGCCAGCCGCTGCTCCTCGCGCTCCTGCAGCTGCTCCTCCAGCTGCGCCATGCCGGCGCGCTGCCGCTCGAAGCGGACTCGTTCCGCCTCCTGCGGGGCGCACGTCCAGGGTGCTGCGTTGCAGCTGAGCGCTTCGACAGCCTCCCCTGCGAGCCGCCGCTTGCTGGTGTCCCTCTGGGAACAGCCTCATGCAAGGGCAGCCTGTCTTGCGTTCAGCATAATATGGAGCGTGCAGGCAGCGGTGCATGAGCAGCAGCTCGGCTGCCCATGCTGTGCCAGCGCAAAGTTGGTCTGATTCTGAAGGACAGCGTGCCTCGAGGGCGGCCAGCTGCTGGCGGCGGCGCTGCTCCATCTGCGAGTCCAGCGCCCGCTCGCGAGCGGCCTCCTCGGCCCTGAGCCGCCGCTTCTCCTCCACCTGCTCGTCTCTGCAGGCAGGCGGGTCCCCAGCTCGAGCTAGCGGCACTCTGCTGAATGCTTCTGCTCAATGCTGTGCACCAAGCTGAGCACTAAGCTAAGCGGGGGTGGGCTGGCGGGGGTCGGTGCTGCTAGGCAGCGCCAAGGGAGCATGCCTGACGGCCGCGCACTGGCTGTACAGCAGCATCTGGTTCATGCGCTTGACCTCGTCCCGCTCCTCCTCCAGCTGCAGCGCCGCCTTGGCCCGCACGGCCGCATCGCGCTCGGCTCTCAGCCGCTCTGACTCAGTCGGCGGCTCACGTGCGAGCTCCTCAGCCTGCGACGGGCAGCAGGCGCTTGGTCTGCCGGCTCTGCCACGAGCCGCAGCTCAGCAGCTGGCTCAAATGCCGCGTGCTACGGGGCGTCCCGCCTTGCGCTGCTCCTCCAGGCCAGCCGCTGCCAGCTGCTCCGCCGCCTGCCGGGCGGCCGCCTCGCGCTGCGCCTCCAGCGCAGCCTCCAGTGACGTGCCGCTGCGCCGCATCCGATCCAGCTCCTCGCTGCGCGGCGCACGAGCAGGGCTGGTGGTTCAGACCAATCGCTTGGTTGCTGCTGCCATCAGTTGCCGGCGCCAGACGGCGCCAGGCGCTGGCCGGGGTCGCAGGCATTGAAGGTCGAGTATGCTTTCACCTCGTGATGAGCGTTGCGCTGCTGGTCATCTGAAAGGGCCGCGAGGGCCGCGCCGGTTTGGCTGACGTCCGGGCCGACATGGGTCGGCCTCAGCTCTGCGTTCTGGCTACCCAACACGACAGTCCGGCCTGTGGCGAGCCTGAGAAGTCCAGCTGAAGATGCAGCCGTGGCCTGGCGCGACTTCAGCGGCGCGAAGACAGGATCAGGGCAGACATGCCATCTAAATTTCAGGCATGTTGCTTAGCCCAGGTCACGCCCGGCCGGAGTCCAGAAGCCACATGCTTCGGGTTGCTGTTCTTTAGACTGTGGCGATTCCCAATTTGCTGGACTCGAGGCTGTCCAGGCTGGTGATCTGCCAGCCCAGCTTGAACTATGCACTGGCTGGCTCGGTCTCTCAGTGGAGCTGGTCCGCAACAGACCACTAGGCAGAATCTGCCAGAGCAGGGGGATATAGCAATGGAAAGGTATGTCTTAGACTCTCCTGTCCATTCTAGCAGGCCATCCCGCGTGCAAGCAGGAAAGAGATACTGAAGCAAATGGGCAGGCCAATTTCAGGTACAGGTATCAGGCTGGAATGTATCAGTGTCATCAGCTGCCGTTCCACATCTTCACACCGTATGGTCACGCCGGGCAGCAGGCTGGGATGCCGGTGACGCACACCACATTGTTGGCATGGGGCTCCACCTGGTGAGAGCGGCCACATGAGTCGTGAGTAAGCTAGCCATTTCATCTGAGGACTGCACCGCCAGACAGACGGCTTACCTGGCACGTGGCTACACCAGTATTACAGCAGCCTGGCACAGGCGTGACACCTGCAGGCACCGCAGCAGCAGCGTGTTGGTTAGGACAACCTTTATGGCGAGCCCTCATTTTGCGCAGGAACACCGAGAGTAGTTCTCTCTCCAGGAAGGAGCTGTTTGCGCACCTCCGCAAGAGTAATCTCTTGTGCTTGGCGGTCGGCACACGTCTCTCGGCTGGTCGATCGCAAAGCAGCAGGCAGGAAAGGGTGTGTCTGGCGGACAGGATCCGCCTGCTCCGCTCGGGTTTGTCGCTGCGGCAGAAAAGGCCTCAACACGCGTCAGCTCTCTGGGCATCGGCATGTAGGCTGCGGACAGCCTGTGAGCCGCAGAACAGCAGCGTGGTGCTGGCAGAAGATGCCTCACCACAGGAGTCAGCATCATCGGCGCCAGTGCAGCAGGCTGGGACGGGTAGCATGCTGATGTTGGCGGTGCCGCACGATACGCCGCGGCTGTTGCTGGCAAAGATGTCGCAAGCACAGGTGCTGGGGTGGCGTTTGCCTGCAGCAGCCAAGACCACTTTGAGGCAAGGCGTCTCTCCAGCACCAGTCTTCTTGATCACTTCGTCGCAAGTTTGTGGCCTGGTGGACAGGAGCGCTCACGGGATGAGATGGTCTCGTTCTGAGGCGCAAAATGCAGGATCTGTGGCTCCGAAGCCACAGTAGATCTCGCGTCGCGAGGGTGATGTACAGCGGCCGTCGGTGTCCCCGCGCCAAGAACAGCGAGGTCGTTCTCGTTTGTCGTCCGGAGCGAAGCGGTCTGCAGAGATGGCAGAAAAAGGTTTGGACCTTGCTGTCAGCACGGCCCAGACGCTTGTGATCATAAGTGTATGTCCATATGTGTGAACGAATTCGCCACAGACCTGCTGGGCGGACTCGCCCGCTGGGAGCAGGGTGCGTGGTGCTGCCGCCGCTTCCGCCGCCCGCAATAAACGTCGCTGTGGCGCCCCTAGCTCCAGCTCTGTCGGCAATACGTTGACAACTAGAGCCGTCTTGAGCATTTCCACTTCATGCCTGCAGTCCGCAGCGGGCCTTGTGCTCACCGCTCAAATCCGGATGGGTGCATGCGCGCACGACCATTGCGTCGCTATATGCTCTGCACGGAAGATTGTAGATTCAATCGCAGCATTATGCACCGTGAATACTCCCCAGTAGTGCCGCCAGCCTGCTCAAGGCAATCGAGAAACACAAACGCCTTGCGCGCATTGCAGCTCTGCAGGCGCGAAGGCCGGATTCCGGTCGGCAAAAAGGCCGATAGGTGTCCGACATTCTTGAAATTCAGGCCTGCCTCGCCTCGCATCTCGCGTGGTGACGAGCCATCCCGGCAGAATAACTGCCACAACCGCACCACCTCCCACGACAAACTAGTCTGGGAGCTTGCCCGAAAGATTCTCGTATCGGCTCCACAGCAGCCAGCAAGAGGACCGCGACGCACGCAGTCTCGCACCAGCGGCCCCGCGCCATTGTTATTTCGGCATCCTCCGGAACGGAACTCTATTGGCGCCGTACGACGCCTTTCCTCGCGGGCATGCAGCGGCTCTATCCGGGTGCAGAACTGGGAATTCCTGCTCAACGAAAGGAGGCCGAAAGAGAAAAGGAGAGGAAAGCACGGGTAGTAGAAATGAAAAAGGGGAGGGGGCACGTGGGAGGAAAGGCCTGCTGTATGCTGAGGAGGTCACAGCATGCGCTGTTTTTTTCCCTGTGGCATCACCACCAGCCCTTTCCGTCACAGCGCTCCTCTTCTCCGCCTGTGATCCCAACAGCAGTGAGCAGCCTATTACGCAACCGCTCCATGGCTCTCACGGCTCTCATCAAGCCGTGCAGCCAGCAAGGGGATGAAGGATCAAGAATGAAACTGATGTGGTGGTGGGTGCCATCCTACTCCTCCTCCTCCAACATTCCCTCTTCATGGAGGACTCGAAGCCTCAACCTTTTGTCCCACCAGTCTCATCAGGTCCCAACCCTAAATCCAGTGATCGTCTGCGATGAGGCTTGATGCCTTGGTGGTGGGTTACAATTTGCTGCAGGTGAAAGGGACATCTTGTGGTCGTGACTAGGAGACAGAGAGCCAGAGCAAGGGCCTGCGCTACTACTAGGAAGCACAGCAGCTTCATAGCGGGGAAGATGAACGCATGGTGGGGCTGCGCTGTCGAGAAGAAGAAGTGGTCAGGCGAGGGGTTTTTGCAGAGGCTAGGAGAACAAGGGCCTCGCTCTTTGGCGAATAGAGTCCTGCACACGGTCAGCGTTGAGGCAGCATATTATCGCGCACGCAGTGCAATCATGGCCCTCCCCGCCGAGTGGCTTCAAAGCAAGTTCACAGTGTTGCCACAGACTTGCACAGCAGCTGCAGCCCTAATAGCGTTGAGACACAGCAGTTGCGGTGTGTCGGTCAGCCTTGCCGTTCCGCCTGACAGCGGCTCATGGTGGGCAGCAGGCTGATGTTGAGCTGGAGTCACACGCATACGGCTTGGCGTATCTGCCCACCTGCAGCAGCACCAGGATGTGAGCACGGTGATGCGCAGACCCCTGCTTGAGGCTCCTTTTGGCGGGCAGCAGCGCAGCACCTTGCATACCGTGTCAGCGCAGCACGCCTGCACTGGGACGCTGCCACCGCAGGTGTTCGCGGATGAGCGTGCAGTACACGCGTTCACGTCCTGGTTCCTGCGCTTGCCGATGAGCGAGGTCAGTCGACAGCAGTACCATCAGCAGCCCACAGATGAGGGGCTTCTGGAGGAGGGGCCTGCCTGGCAAAGCAGCAGGCCGGCAGGAGGGGCGCGGTGCAATTACCACCACCCGCTGCGCTCGTGCCGCAGCTGCTGGCGTCGCTGATGCCTGTGCAGCAGGCAAAGCTGGGCAAGTCGCTGTACGCCGTATTGCCGCACTGCACGGTGCTCGTCTGCGTGAAGATGTCGCACTGGGACGCACTCGCGTTGGCCGCCGCACTTGCCAGCGGCGCCGCTGCAACCAGACACAACATCACGTCGGTAACAAGCCCCAAATCCGCTGCAGCCTGGATGGAGCGCGGGAGCGTACGCAGCGGCCCTGTGGTCCCTGGGAATGCCGGCAGGTTGATGGATCCAAAGTCTAGCCGCTGCTGGCCGGTCGGCCTGGAAAAGAGACCTCCGCCGCTGCTAGAAGGCAGGTCGGACAGGGAGCGCGCGCGGATGGGCAGCTGTCTATTATGAGCCGGCGGCTGGTCTTCAGCATCGAAGAATTGATTTCGGTCTGCCCGCTTTAGCAGCGTGGCGCCACCAGGGAGTGGAGCGAGGCTCAACCTGCAGACCGCATCTGTTTTCGTGAGTGGGCCAATTTTTATGTTTTCTGGCACGTCTGATTCCAGCACGATAAGCAGAGCACGCCCCCTTCCGCTTCTGCGGCGCTGGCGTGTCGCTCAAAGCGGGAAGAAGCAGGTAGCAACCACTGCTGCTAGCATTGCGCGCTCATCACGCTCAACAGCCGTGCCTTCGCCAAAGTGCATGCGCGCAAGCCAATTCAACAGATCTAAAATGCAGCCCTGAGCACACGGGCGTCGCGGGGCCGCCAGAACGACAGCCCCGCGCTGCTCCATTCCGACGACGACTCGAAACCGCCCGCCAGGGGCGGGTGCAGCGGCACCCAGGCAACCAATGGCGGCTGTAAGTGAGAGCACCCAGAGGAATGCCTCACCCGTGCCCGCCTGCTGCCGCTACAACATAGCAAGCTGTCAGCGTCGCCAAGATTGCAACGAGCCTCTCACATCTTCTCGTCATAACCCCCGCTCTCGCAACTCCGGCGACCGCATGTGGCACTTGAAGGATGCTTTGGCTCTCTCCGCAGCACCAGAAACACACAGCGCTGCTGCCCCTTCTCTTTCTAGCGCGGTGTTCCGAGTGGTTAGTGGGCAGTTATCCGCGCGTCGGAGCGACACAAATCACGCGATAGCAGACCCGAGGGCCTCTGATTTGAGGCTTAGTTTACTAGTGGGATTTGCAGAACTGTGCCTGAGGGTGTGTCGCCATAAGCAATGGCGATGGCATGCATGCAACGTGATTTTGCTGCACCGGTTGCATACACAACCATTGCGTATCATCTGCCCCTGCGTATCACCTGCCCCCGGACGAGCAGGACGAGCAGGAGGGAGAGGCGAGTCGGGGTCTTTGGGAGCAAATTGCTCAGATTTCGTAGGCCCTAAGAACGCGAGGCCTCCGAGTCAGCACCCCGTCGTTTCTGTTTTCACGGGAGCAGAGCGTGATGGCGGCCGACGAGCATCACGCGGAGATCTACCCGCCACCGGCTTGGGCGGACACGGCTCACATTTCTAGTCGTGAGCAGTATGATCGGTTGTACAAGCAGAGTCTGGATGATCCTAAGCAATTCTGGGGCGAGATTGCCGATGGATTCTACTGGAAGAAGCGCTGGCAGTCGCCGTTCAGCAGGTTGGCCCCGGCAGAACCGTTTCAGATCCATCTTCCGGCTCGCCTTCTTCCCCCCCCCCTTTGCAGGACGACTGCGAGCTCACGCCCAGCTTCCACTCCAGAGCAAAGCTTGCACGATGTCTCTGTCTGTCTCGCTTGGATTGTCGCCAGGCTCTCTTGCACCGCGGTTGGCACTCCAGAGCCAAGCCTGCAGGAGTTTTGGCTGTCACGCATGTCGCCGCTGGGGCGCCTGACCGTGGGCAGGCTGAGCCTGCAGGTTCAACTTTGATGTCGCCAAGGGGCCAGTCAGCATCGAGTGGTTCATCGGCGCCCAGACCAACATGTGTTATAATGCCCTGGACCGCCACATTGAGTGCGGCCTGGGCAACCGCATCGCCTTCTTCTTCGAGGGCAACGACCCCGGCCAGGAGGCGACCGTGACCTACAGCCAGCTGCTCGCCTCCGTCTGCCGCATAGCCAATTGGCTCAAGAGCGTCGGCGTGGGGCGCGGCTCGGACGTGACCATCTACATGCCCATGATCCCGGAGCTGCCAGCCGCCATGGCGAGCGCCCCACCACCGCCACCTGCGCCCACATACATGCCTGCCTGTTGCACCCCCCTGCCTGCGGTAATGGCCAGGCTATTTCCTCCTCTCACAACCCCGACCCTCCTCCGCCCCGCAGCTGGCGTGCGCGCGCATCGGCGCCGTCCACTCCGTCGTCTTTGCCGGCTTCAGCGCGGAGTCGCTCGCCGGCCGCATCCTCGACTCGCGGCCTTCGGTCGTGCTGACCGCCTCGGCCGTCCGCCGCGGCGCCAAGCCGATCGACCTCAAGGCCCGCGCCCCAGCCCCCTCGCGCTCCGGCCTGTGTGGAGGCGCTGCGCCGGCCTCCAGAGCGAGGCAGCTGAGCACACAAAGGGGGCGGCTGAAGCGGGGCTGCCGGCCGGCGGCAGGGCATCGTCGACGAGGCCCTGGGCAAGACGGCGGCCGCCGGCCACAGCGTCCCCCACGTGCTCGTGTTTGACAACAAGACCGCGGCAGCACGCGCGGACGTCGCGTGGACCCCCGGCAGGGACGTGTGGTGGGACGAGGCCGTCGGCGGCCAGCCGGCCGAGTGCGAGCCCGAGTGGCTGGACGCAGAGGCGCCGCTGTTCAAGGCACGCGCCCCGGGCGCGACTGCGTGCCGAGCTGAGGCTGGCTGATGAAGACGTCCGGCTGTGCATCTGCGCTGCGCGAGTCGCTGACACCTCCTGCCGGCCGCGCTGCAGCTCTACACCAGCGGCAGCACCGGCAAGCCCAAGTGCGCCCGCAGCAGCCGCCGCGGCTTCCTGACCGTGGCACGCAGGGGCGGCGCCTGACGGGGGTGCCTGACCGGCCGGCCGCAGGGGCGTGGAGCACACGCAGGCGGGCTACATGGTCGGCGCCGCCACCACCTTCAAGTACGTGTTCGACCACCGCGAGTCGGACGTCTACTGGTGCACGGCCGACTGCGGCTGGATCACCGGTGTCCCCCCTCCCGCTTTGGGCACCCCCTGGGGCAAGCGCCAGGGCCCCAAGCCAAGAGGCGCAGCAGCCGGGGCAGCGGCTGCAGGGCTTCAAGTTGAGAGGCGCAGCTGCCAGGGCGGCGGCTGTCCGGCCTGCTCCGGGCTGCAGGGTCCTGCCAGGGAGCCGGCGCCTGAGGCCCCCCGCCTGCGCGGCCGCAGGGCACTCGTACGTGACATACGGCCCGCTGCTCAATGCGGCCAGCCAGGTGCTGTTCGAGGGCGTGCCGACCTGGCCGGACGCCGGCCGGCCCTGGGCCATCACCGACAAGTACAAGGCACCCGCCCCCTCCTCCCCCTCCTGGCCCATCGCTGCTCCAGAAGCTCCAAGCGCCGCTCCTGCTTGCTCCCGCTTGCTGCTGGTTGCCAGGCATGCGGCTCTGCCCTGCCAAGGCCAGACCTCACCATGTGATGCCATGCAGCGCGGATCCACTTGTGGGATTGCCTTGCAGCCGCTGCCATGCATGGCACCATGCTGACATGACATGGCATTGCATGGCATGGCACAGCAAGGCCTTCTCCTTCTCCCTCTCACCCCCCTCCGCTGCAGGTGACCATCCTGTACACGGCGCCGACCGCCATCCGCAGCCTCATGAGCTTCGGCGACGACTTTGTCACGCGTTACTCGCGCGCGTCGCTGCGCGTGCTGGGCACGGTCGGCGAGCCGATCAACCCGGAGGCCTGGCGCTGGTACCGCGACGTGAGGCCCCCGGCCGCGGCAAGCCTGTGCTGTCGGGGCCATGCTCGCGAGCTGTTCTCGGTCCACTGCTCCGTGCGGCTGCGCTGTCCGGGCGCCGGGCCGGAGGCTCCTGCCTGCCAGGCTGCCTTTGCTGGGTGCTGCGGCACACAGCCTCCACGCAGCGCAGCCGCCCGCAGCAGCTGCTGGCTGAGCGGGGGGGGCCGGCTGCAGGTGGTCGGCAGCGGCCGCACCCCCATCGTGGACACCTGGTGGCAGGTGCCTGCCCTCCCCTTTGCCTGCAGTGCCCATCTGAGCAGCCGGCGCACAGAGCTCTGCAGCTGCTGCCCGCCCGCTCGCCAGCTCGCCGCAGAAACCAGCCCTGCACGAGCAGCACCCCCAGACAGCACAGTTTGGCTCCTTGCGCCAGGGCAGGCTGCTGCCATGCCCTCCTCCTCGCAAACACAGCATGCTGCTTTCAACCAGATGCGGATCATTGACATTGCAACACATCCAAGCGCTGTCACCCCGACCCAAATGCCTGGCTGAGGGGCTGGCCCCCCGGCCGCAGACCGAGACGGGCTCCCACCTGATCACGCCGCTGCCGGGCGCGACCACGCTCAAGCCGGGCTCCGCGACGCTGCCCTTCTTTGGCGTGGAGCCCGCGCTGCTGAATGATAAGGTATTTGATCCACCTGCGGCGCTGTGATGGCAGCCTGCACTGCAGGGGGCCTGCCAGGCAGGAGTGCGAGGGGCCGCCGGGCGGGAGTCCGTCGTGATGGAGCCCAGCCTTGCATGCGCCGCTGCACCAGCAAGCAACACACTGCTCGCCTGTGGCAGCCGCCGGTGCAGGCAGCCCAGCCCAGCAGGGGCTGCACCCGGCGTGCTGGCAGCTCGCCCCTGAGGCGGCGGGACGCCCCGTGCTGCAGGGCGAGGAGATCTCCGGGCCGGGCGAGGGCTACCTGGTCATCAAGCGCGCGTGGCCCTCCGCGATGCGCACGCTGTCGGGCGACCACGCCCGCTTCCAGAACGTCTACTTCTCCAACTTCCCGGGTTACTACATGACGGGCGACGGCGCGCGACGCGACGCCGACGGCTACTACTGGCTCATCGGCACGCGCCCCCCCGAGCCCACTCTCCTGGGCCGGGCAGCACGTCGGTTTGGCAGGCAGGCTGGTTGCAGTTGCCAAGGCTCACGGCCCGGCCCAGCGCACCCCTGTCTGGTGTGAAGAACGGAAATGGAGGCTGCTCGCGCCGTCGCCGGCTGCAGGGCTGTGCGCTCAGCTGCAGGCACCACATCCGCACGCCTGCTTGCCCGTCGAGCGCGTGCGACCCCGCCGCCCCGAACGCTAAACCCTGAATACAAAAAACGCAGGCCGTGTGGACGACGTGATCAATGTGAGCGGGCACCGCATCGGGACGGCCGAGGTGGAGGGCGCGCTCGACTCGCACCCGGCCGTGGCGGAGGCCGCCGTCGTGCCCGTGTCCCACGACATCAAGGGGCAGGGTGCGGCACGACCTCCACTGGCTTCTCAACCGCAGCAGCACGCGTGACGCATGCAAGCGCGCCTCAGCAGCCGCGGCGCGATGCATGGAGACCCCAAGCCCAGCGCTCACCCTCCAGCCCTCCTGCTCTCCTGGGGGCCTGCCCCTGCCTGCCTGACACGCCCCTCTGTGCCGCCACGCTGCAGGCATCTACGCCTTTGTGTCACTCATGGCGGTCCGGCACCCCCCACCCTCCTCCTCCAGCAATCGTGACCCGTGCTGCTGCACCCGCGTGCCGGCTTGCAACACAGTGGGAAGCATGCATCGGGCGGCAAAAGCGGGGCTGCCAGCGCCGCGCCCGGCAAGAGGGCCCGCTCGCGTGGATGGGGTGTGTGGAGAGCGTCGATACCTGAGGCGGCTGGCGGCCTGGGCGCAGGGCCACGAGTACCCGCCGCCCGACAGCCTGAAGAAGGAGCTCATCGCGACGGTGAGGCGCGTGATTGGGCCGATCGCGACGCCAGACGCCATCCACGTGAGCCCTCTCCCCCACCCCTTCCGCCACTCAGAGCTTGTGACATGTTGCCGCTGCATATGCGTGCTGCTTCTCGGCCCCTCAAGGCACTGCCAGCTCGTCCTGGCCGTGTGCGTTTCGCGCGACCCGCTGCTGGCCTGAGTGAGCGCTGCCGCCTGCGCCGCAGTGGGCGCCCGGGCTGCCCAAGACGCGCAGCGGCAAGATCATGCGGCGCGTGCTGCGGAAGATCGCCGCCCGGGAGGAGGACCAGCTGGGCGACACCTCCACCCTCGCCGACCCGTCCGTGATCGAGACGCTGCTGAAATTCCGGTCCTGAGCACTGGCTGCCCCATTTTTTGGCCTGGCGAATGGCCCATCGAGGCTGTGCGCGGTGTGGCTAATGCAGCAGTGATCTCCTTGGTTTTGCTTCTGGGTGTTGAGCTATGTGAGGGCTCAGTCTGGCAGTGCGTGCCGAACTGCTGAGCATCAGGCAACTCGGCACGCGAAACATTCCTCAGAGGGTGCTTCCCAACCGGAACAAGCCTTGCGGACGATCATTGGCCTGGGTCTCTGAGAAGGACTGTTCGCGTCACCCACACGGCGCCGAGAGTGCTGCTTGTCTGTCAATGGTGCGCGTTAGCTGAAACACGCGTAAGCCAACAGGAAAAGCGGAAGAAGAAGGCAGATCGCACGCCGCTTTCGCAATCATTCGCAGTACCACTCGTAGAATCTACTACTATAGCGGCAGACAGGTGCGCACTTCCTCCGCTTGATCCCCAGCTCAGTTGGCCATCTTCATGCGGGGATAGAATTACACTAGTCTGGGTCGGCCCGGGCCGCAGGAGAGTCGCAGGACAGGAATTTTCGCGTAGATCAAGGGCGTACAGTCATGGTAATGAACGGTGAGTCGTACATCACTTCCTGCTCGTTTTGCGTGCTGCTCGTTTTGCATGCTTGCATTCCTCCATCTTCATCTTCAACTCGCCGCTAACTCGAGCTGCTTCTGCATGCAGGCAAGGCGTACGAGGACAGCTTGCTGAAGTGAGGCGCTCACGACTTGGCTTTTCTTGGCAAGGACTGGCCTGCGTCAGCCATGCAGCGCCTGAGCCAGGCTGCTGCTCTTCTGCAGGGACTGGCGCAAGCCGCCGCCCAGCTTCGTGCTCAAGGTAAAATGTGACCCCCGCATGCCCATCATTCTTGCAGCTTGAGCCTGCCTCAGATGTTCAGCAACACTCAAGCTGCTTGTTCGCAGACCATCATGTCGGTGGTCAGATCCCTGAAAGGCTTCCTGGCGAAGCTCAATCCACCGTCTGCAACGGTGCTCACTCAGGTGCGCCTCATCTGCTCGTTTGCACCAGCTATGGTGATCATGACAGCCGCAAACACAAACGCCCTGCCCCATGCCCGCAGTGCCTCAGCTACATTCCGGCAAGCTGGCTGATGATGACTGGTGAGCTCGGCGGCTCTGCATCCGTCCGGCTGCAACCTCTCACCACTGACAATTGCGTCTGGCCTGCAGCCAAGCTGGGCATTGCTGACCTGCTCAAGGATGGGCCCCTGACGGCTGGCGAGCTGGCGGCCAAAACTGGCGTGCTTTTTTCCCATCAACGAGCGACGCCCTACAGCAGCGCATTTCCCAACTTCTGACTGGCTTGCATCTGCTTTGCAGGCTTGCGGGAGGACGACCTGTACCGCGCCCTGCGCATGCTGGCCATCAATATCTTTTACGAGGCGCTGCCGGGCGCCGACGGCCAGTCAATACTTTTCCGCAACAACGCTGCCTCTGCAACTCTGCGGAGCGACCACCCGAACTCCGTCAAGCATTTGGCACGCTGCTTGCCTCCCTGGAAAGCAAGCTCCCCTTGGCAGTCTCTGCTGGGGCCACAGCGACCAGTGTTCTGCCACAATCTTGCAGGCAACACACTACCACAACAGCTGCTACCTGTGCTTTGGCCCGGAGCCACTGGACTGGCACCTTCGCCAGCCTGATGCCAGCGACCCACCCTGCCTGTTTGAGTACATGCATGGCAAGGACTACTGGGCGTACTTGCGCGAGAACCCAGGCGCAGAAGTCAACTTCAGCAAGGCCATGGCCGAGCTCGACGTGCTCGGTGCCACCTTTCGTCCCCCTCATGTCACCTGCTGTGCCAATTGCTTGCAAATTTGCGACCAGGCGCGGCTGAGAACTGCAGCGCAAGCCCTGGGTCTAGTGCATGGCTGAGGCATCGACCGGATGCAGGTTTGGAGGCGATGCTCCAGGATTATGATTGGAGCCGCTTCCAGCGCCTCATTGACATCGGAGGTGGGCACATTCCTCCCGCCTCGTCGTGTCGGCAGCTGCTGGCTGGCGCAGCGCACCATGTCCAGCCTGTCACGAGACGACTTTAAAAGTCACTCCTGCTGCTTGCAGGCGCCAACGGGTCTGTGCTGTTTGGCGTGCTGCAGCGCAAGCCTGGGCTGCGGGGCATCCTGTTTGATCAGCCCCAAGTAAGCTTCGCATGGAGCCTGCTGCCCAGCATTGTGCGCACTGGCTCATGAGGGCAGGCTTGAGACATGTGATGAACGGCTGCCAGGTGGTTAATCGCGCCCAGAGGCTCTGGGCGGAGCGGCCGGCCTGGAAGGCCCTCAGCGACCGCGTCAGCTTCGCCAGCGGCAACTTCTTCAAGCCCGGTGCGCATGCGGGCAGCTGTGGCAGTGTCTGGCACTGTGCTGCACTCCAATTGCTGATATCAGGAGTAATGCCTGCAGAGACGCTGCCCAAGCTGCAGGACGGCGACCTGCTTTTCCTGCGAAGCATCCTCCACGACTGTGATTCCCGAGGCCCTTCTTGCCCAGCTGGCAAGGGTGACCGTAAGTCTCGTGTGTCTCACAATCTGAGCGGCTGCTGCCTCATCTCACAGGGACCGACGAGGCCAGCATCCGCATCCTCAAGTCGCTGCGGCAGGCCGTTGGCTCTGCCAAGGTGACGCTGGCCATCTGTGAGGTCAGCTCTATGTCCTCCTGGAAAGTGGCACTTGCAGAGGGGGGCCGCAAACCCCCTCTGCTTGGTGAGGAGACCTGCAGTTCCAGGCAGCCGACTGAACGAGCTGCCTGCGCAGCTGGCGCTGGCACCCGAGCTGTCGTACACGCCCATGCATGCCGTGCGCTACCTTGTTGACTTGCAGATGCTCGCCATGGTATGCTGCTTTCCTCGCCCCCCTACCCCTTCCTATCAGCTCAAAGAAGGCTGAGTCGCCCTCCCTGGCTGCTTGCAGACGCGTGGCCGTGAGCGCACACCTGCGCAGTGGGAGGCGATCTTCCAGGCATCGGGCTTCCGGCTGGCGGGCGTCTGCGAGATGCGGTGCCCCCAGGTCATGGTCGAGGCCGAGCCCGTCTGATGGGTCCCACAGCGACTGAGTCTGACGGTCTTGGTTTCGTGCCTTAATCAGCTTTTGCTGCAAGGCAAGCAAGATTCAGGAGTTGAGCGCGCAGCACCTCATCAGCATTCTATTACGGCAAGGCGGCGGTGGTGGTGTTTAAGGGCGGCAGGGTTGCTACCTAGACCTGCCTGCCTGCTTTTTATGCTTACGTCCTCCCAATGCAGCCTCTACTGCTGCACCTGCCAGGATGTGTGGTTGACTGCGCTGCTGTCTCCCTCTCCTGCTTCTTGCTCCATCCTTGGCTGCCTGTTGTGCGTCCGCAGCCCCGTCCTCATATTCCGCAATCCTGCCTGCCTGGTGTGCCCTTCCCCCACGTGCCGTCCGGCCAGCCTCCCCACTTGTCGAGTCCAGAAATCCTATCAATTTGCTCCTTTCAACGATGTGGTCGCCGCAAAGTGAAAATTCATCCGTCCATTACGTGCTGAAAAGAGCAAGTGATCTTCTTTTCCTTTCTTCTTTGGGGACCCTGCATGATGATGATGCGAATAATTCACCAAGCTTCTCTCCTCAGCCACTGGAGGACTAGCCTCGAGAGGAACTGCACAGCCGTCGGCAAGCGCAAGCACCAAGCTCCAACAAATAAACGGCTGAGGGTAACGCTTTTTGACAGAAACAATCAGAACTTTGAAGAACTTTGAAGCTCGCACGCGGCATTCGCAGTCTCACTTGCATAAAAGGATAAGTGACGACATACAGGTGCGCTCGTCCTTAAATTCCCCCGCCCAGGCAGCTCATGCATGATCCCCGCCAGAATCGCGCACGAGTCTGACGAGGCCCGCTGGGTGGCAGAAGAAGACGCAAGGAACGCCTGGTGCGGTATAATCTCATCCGACAGTCATGGTTAAGGACGGTGAGTCTCAGGTCGATTCGCCCTGCACGCTTCCATGGCTCTCCCTTCAATGGCGGAAAGCGCCACCGACTCGGGCGCCTGCTGTGTGCAGGCAAGGCGTATGAAGACAGTTTGTTAACGTGAGGCGCTCACGACTTGATGTGTTGTGATGGGCCTGGCCAGTGTCAGCATCTTGCGCCTGAGACCAGCTTGCCTTCTGCAGGGACTGGAGCAAGCCGCCGCCCAGTTTCATGCTCAAGGTAAGTCAAGCCGCATCCACGCCCCTCCATGTGCAGGTTGAGCGCGTCCCAGCATGGCGGCGACTTGCTGCCTGCGGCGTGCAGACCATCATGGCCGTGGTCAAGTCCCTCCAGGGCCTTCTGGCCAAGCTGAACCCGCCGTCCGCGACAGTCCTCACTCAGGTGAGCCTCCTCTGCTTGTTTCCAACCCATGTTTCTCTCTCAGCCATAATCCTGACAGGCATCCGTTGTGACTGCTCGTGCCTTTGCCCGCAGTGCGGCAGCTTTATTCCAGCGAGCTGGTTGATGATGACCGGTAAACCCTAAACCCTAACCCCTAAAGCGGCCAACCTTCAACTCTCCATCCCTGGCAATGTGGCGCTCTGCTTTTGATGGTGAGATCCTTCCCGCAGCCAAGCTGGGCATTGCTGACCTGCTCAAGGACGGGCCCCTGACGGCTGGCGAGCTGGCGGCCAAGACTGGCGAGCTTCCCCCTAAGAATCCGCCGTCTGGCCCCAGCAAGCTGTGCCTGCTGTATGCCCGACCGCCTTGCTGCTGCTGC
Organism: Trebouxiophyceae sp. KSI-1; assembly: GCA_003568905.1. Taxonomy (NCBI): domain Eukaryota; kingdom Viridiplantae; phylum Chlorophyta; class Trebouxiophyceae; species Trebouxiophyceae sp. KSI-1. The sequence goes on along the minus strand of BHFV01000070.1, from coordinate 17,797 downwards.
TCACCGTCAGGCGTGCGCGAGGACGACCTGTACCGCGCCCTGCGCATGCTGGCCATCAACGGCTTTTATGAGGCGCTGCCGGGCGCCGACGGCCAGCCGACGCGCTTCAGGAACAACGCTGCCTCCGCAACTCTGCGGAGCGACCACCCGAACTGCGTCAAGCACCTGGCACGCTGCTCGCCCCTCCTGGTCAAGCCAGCTCCCTCCGCCAGCCTCTCACCGGGCAGCATAGCCCAGTATCTCGCCACGCCCGTCTTGCAGGCGATGCACTGCCACAACGAGTCGTATCCTTGCTTCACTCTGGAGACGCTGGACTGGCACCTGCGCCAGCCTGACGGCGGCGACCCTCCCTGCCTCTTTGAGCACGTCCACGGCCAGGACTACTGGGAGTGGGCCCGCCAGAATCCAGAGGCGGAAGTCATTTTCAGCAAGGCAATGGCCGAGGTGGACACGCTGGGTGCTTCCCTGTTCCCCTCCCTTCCATCAACTTCTGCTCAGCCAAGTAGAGGATTGCGCCTGCGGCATCACCCCCCATGCACTGCTGTGTGGGAAGCAGCGCAGTGGTGTCTTTGCCATGTGCACGGCCAAGCTGCCGTTCGGGTGCAGGTCTGGAGGCCACTCTGCAGGACTACGACTGGAGCCGCTTCCAGCGCCTCATCGACATCGGAGGTGGGTGGATAAATCCAAGCCTTTCTCCCCTCTTTTCTGGAGCAACTTTTGAGCTCGTCCACGGCTGTGCAGGTGCCAACGGGTCCGTGCTGCTCGGCATGCTGCAGCGCAAGCCTGGGCTGCGGGGTGTCCTCTTTGATCAGCCCCAGGCGCGCGTGGTCATGGAGCCTTCCAAGGCCCCGGCACCCTACTCGTCGTGACATGCTCTGAATTACACGAGTGACGGCTGGCAGGTGGTCGAGCGCGCCGAGAAGCTCTGGGCGGAGCGGCCGACCTGGAAAGCCATCAGCGACCGTGTCAGCTTTGCCAGCGGCGACTTCTTCAAGCCCGGTGCGTGGGCACCCGGCAGTCGCAAGGAACAGCACGCCGCCGCTGCATGCGGCCGCAATCAGACACCTGACAATATGCGCGGCGGCTGTAGAGACGCTGCCCAAGCTGCAGGACGGCGACCTGGTCTTCATGCGAAACATTTTGCACGACTGTGATTCCCGAGGCCCCCCCTCTCGCACAGTTGGCAAGTCTGATCAAGGCCCTCCTGCGGCCTTCCCTCGCGACCTGAGCGGCAGCTGCCTTGTGATTCAGGGACCGACGAGGCCAGCATCCGCATCCTCAAGTCGCTGCGGCAGGCCGCTGGCTCTGCCAAGGTCACGCTGGCCATCTGCGAGGCCAGCTTCCGGCCACCTCAAAGCTTCTTTCCCCCGCTTGAAAAGGAGCCCACTTCACAGCTGGGCAACTGACTGAGCCAGCGCTGTCTGGGCAGGCGGCGCTGGCACCCGAGCTGTCCTTCTCGCCTCTGCACAGCGTGCGCTACCTGATAGACATCCAGATGCTCGCCCTGGTGTGCACCCTTCCTCAATCCCACTTTGTCCTTGTTGTGGTATGGATTGGATTGGCTCCCAATCTGGCCACCATTGAGCCGCTCCTTGGGCTGGTTGCAGACGCGCGGCCGCGAGCGCACGCCTGCTCAGTGGGAGGCGCTCTTCAAGGCGTCGGGCTTCCGGCTGGCGGGCGTGCGTGAGATGCGGTGCCCCCAGGTCATGGTCGAGGCGGTGCCCGTCTGATGGGCTTGGCAGGTTTGGTGGTGTTGATTTGGTGCCAAGAGTGCTGGTGCAAGTGCGATGCCCTGCGCGCTGCTTGCTGTGCGGAGCAGCACCCGAGTTTGGCGGTCTTGGTTTGGAGCCCTGAGTGCAGGTGCAAGACCTCGCAGTGCCCTGCGAGTCGTCTTCCTGTCTCCCCACTGGGCATGCTTTGGTCACGCCTGTGCGCGGAAACCCGAGGCTGTCTGGGCGGGCAGCCAGGCGCTTTACACAGCGCGGGGCGCCCACTCAGCCTGCCATCTTTTGGAACAGTGGTCATCAAGCGCTGAGGCTGAAGGCCTGCCTGTAAATGAGGTGGATAGTAAAGGAACTCGAAAGCAGCTTTCATCCACACAGTGAGGGGGGGGCGATGGACAGCCACAACTCTGGCGCCTTTGTGACCAGCGACTCGGGCTTAATGCTGCCAACGCCGTCGCCGCCTGCAGCCAGGGCCGCCCAGGGAGGACGACTCCGGCCTCTTTCCACCAGGCTTCGTTGTGTGCAGTAGCTGTGAGAGTGTTGCGTGCCGTGGCGGTGGCAAGTCCACCGTCTGCTGCTGCTGCGCCTCTGCAGGAGGCGAGCCGGGCGCTTTGTCTGAGTGGCCGCTGCATGGACAGCACCCAGAGCATGGGGCAGTCTCTTGCAGCTTGTAAGGAGGCATGCCGCTGCTGGCGGCGACCCCTCTGCGGCGACTCCCTGACCCCCGCCGTCGCCTCGGCGCTGACCGCGCTCAGCCAGGCGGCTAAGGTCGTGCGCAGCTTCCGGCCCTGGATCTTTCCAGCGCCCTTGCCCTCCCCAGCTCCTCACGCAATCAACAAGCGCGAAAATGTGCTACCCACCGACAGGGTAAGGATTCCGGACAGACCCCCCCCCCACCCCCCTCCCCCCCAACCCCCGCCACAATACAACCAGGAAGGGCAGGAAGGGGAGAGGGCGGCGGTGGGGGGCAGGGGCTGACAGGCGAGCAGGCTCTCCCCTCGCCTCCCATTTCAAAACTCCCCCAAAGCCAGCCTGGCGCGCCCTCTGGCGCGTTTTCCCTCCCAAGGAAGGTCTCCCTACGAGCGGGCGTGCGTGAGATGCGGTGCCCCCAGGTCATGGTCAAGGCGGTGTCCGTCTGATCAGTGGCACAGCGAATAGCCTTTCGTTTTCGCCGGGAACCATTGAAGTATTGCCGTCCGCTCTGGTATGGGTATTATAACGTTGCGTCTGTGCATAGAAGAAAGCCAGCAGAGGGACAGTGCAGCAGTGCGCGTTTCACAGCGCAGGCCGCAGGGTTAGAGCTCTGTTGAACGCTGTTGGAACAGTGGCCAAGCACAGGCTCCGGGCCTGCCAGTGTGGTGGCTTTGAAGCAAATGAAGAGCGTGTGTCACATGGCGGGGGGAAGCACCAGAACGCAGGTGCGATTCGGTCCACTCAAGTCCCAAGCAAAGGCCAAGAGTCGACAGCCTCCAGCCAGCCCTCCTGTGCTTCTGCAGCTCCTCGAAAGCTGTGCCGGACGGCCTCATGAGGGTTGGCAGGCATCGTTCGTTGTCCTGGCGGCTGTCAGCAGCATTGCACGCCCACCGGAGCGGCCAGGCCAGTCGAGCGCAGCACGCGCGTCTTGCGCACGCCGCCCCTGCAGCGCCGCAGCCATCAACCCCCCGCACCGGCGCGACCACAGGCAGAAAAGGCGCAGCGCCGGCTGGCGGGGGCCACGCACCGCTGCGTCTTGGCCAGCTTGCCGCCCTTCTTGCCGGCCTTCCCACTCCCCGGCACCTGCAGCCAGAGGCCGCCAGTGAGGCGGTTAGTCGCCTCTTGCACCCGGTCCTGCAGCAGGCGGCAGTCGCGCGGGAGTGCATGCCTTGGCGCTGGCGAACGCGCCGTCCACCGTCTGTTGCGGTGCCTCCGCCGCCTCTGCAGGCGAGCAGCACGCTTGGCTCAAGTGCCTGCAGGGATCACGGGCGACAGCAACATACGTATCAAAGAAAAGAGAAGGAGGACTGCGTGCCGGCAGCGGTGGCGGCGGGCGCCTCCGGCTCAGCGGCGGCCGCCGCCGGCTCGGCGACGGGCTCCACCGGCTCGGCGGCCGCAGCCTCCTCGCCGTCCGCGCTCAACCAGGCGCCCCAGGCCGCACGCAGCTTCCGGCCCTCGATCTCCTCGGGGCCTTCGCCTGCACGCCCCCGGCTCCTCACGCAGCCGAATCCGCCGCGTGGCGGGGGTTACGCCTCGATCTCGCGGCGCAGGGTATGGAGAAACGGTGCTGCGGGCGCTGCGACATGGCGATTGGCGGCGGCAGCTGGAGGGGGGGGGGGGCACCCGTCGCCTGGTGCACGAGGAAGTCGTGGACGTCCCTGAAGCCGGCCGCGCGGGCCGCGTTGACGACCTGGCCGGTGGGCGCCAGGCCCGCCTGCAGGCACTTGGATTTTGTGAGCACCCCCGTTGGGGCTGCTTCCCCTGCTCCGAGTGCTGAGGGACCTGGGCAGGGAGGGCGCGCCTTCTTGCGGCAGGGCCCGCAGTTGCAGCAGAGCGTGCAGCCCTCGCCGCACGAGCCGCGGCAGCCGGGGCACACCTACGGGCGCTCGGCTCAGCAGGCGCCCTGTAGGGAGTGGCCTTGTGCGGAACGCGGCAGCCGGGAGCCGCACCCACTTGCCGCTGGCCTCCGCCTGCGCCACGTCCTCGCCGTGGCGGTTGTGCAGGCACATGCCGCTGCAGTACGGGGTGATCCCCCACTCAGCCCAGCACGAGCGGGGCGCATGCATGCGCCTGCGGCTTCCCCACAACGCAGCGCACCAGAAGGAGGTCGGCAGGCGGCGGCCGCCGCCGCAGCCCGGGTGCGTGCACGTGACCTTGCCCTCCAGCGTCTTCTGGCGGCACCTGCGCGCGGCAGTGACGAGAGAGTGAGGTTTGAGCGTCCGCGGGCGAGCCTGCGCTGGACCGCCTGGGTGCAGGGCGGCACCAGTGGCAGGTGACGCCCAGTTTGCTGTCGTACACTCGCCCGCCCTGCAGGCAGCTCGGTCCCCAGTCAGCACCGCCGCCCCTGTCGCGGTCCGCAGCTGCCCGGAGCTGGAGGCCTGTTCCACCTGGATGCGCACGCCGCGGCCAGAGTCAAAGTTGCTGCGGACGCGGGGCGAGGCGAAGAGTCCGGCATCCAGCTCGTCGCGGTCGATGTACACGACCTTGCGCTCGCCGCGGACGCCGGGCAAGCGGCCGGACAGGGGCAGCTGTGGCTCCTCGCAGTAGTTGACCTGCGATTGTATGGAGGTCAGGCCGGCTGGATGGGACGGCTGGCGGGTTCCGGCTGGGCCCAACAGGAAGCAGCGATGATGGTTGTACTACAGCATCAGGCAGGGCGGCCGGAACGCTCGGTACCAACGCTTGGGCTCGAAAGCATCACGGCGTCATCAACGGACAAAATAGGCCCAGGCGAGGCGCTACTCGGGAACCGACGGCGCTGGCCGGTGACACGTCCGTCTAACAGCGCAGGGATGCTGCAGCGGCCTCACCTTTGGCCGCTCCCGGCCGGACCGGCGCAGCTCCGCGTCCGGCACGACCACCTTCTCCTTGCGCACGCGGCGCTTGGGCGCCGGCTGGCTGGCAGCCACTAGAGCATCCAGATCGTTCTTGGCCTCGATGACGCCCAGCTCCTGCAGCGGCGCGTGGTCCAGGAGCTGGGCATCGCGAATCGGATGCGGACCACTCGGGGCTGACAGGCCCTGGGCGGCTCTCGCGATCGGGCATCCGGCTAATGTCTCGCTAGCCCGCTCGGGCCCGCGGGAAATGCCCTGCCCGGCGGCGCGCCATGCCTTCTCCAACGATTTGATTGGCGGTGATGGCGGCAACACGGGGCTACACGGCGGTGGGCTGGCCGTCCAGCGGTATGCCCTTAAAACGCCTCAAGGAAGGGCAGCGCACCTCCATCCGGCGCTTGTTCTCTGCAATACGGGCCTGGCGCTCCAGCTCGAAGGCGCAGGTCGCCATCTTGTTATATTGACTCGCAAGCAGGAGGGCGCAACGGCCGTGCTAACGGCAAGGAGGCGGCTGGCTCGCTGCGGCGGGATGTTTATGTAGCTGTGCGCCCGTCAGCCGTCAGTCTGACTTTTGGCGGGCAGACCGTTGGCCGAGCTTTCTCTGATCCGGGGTTTGGTGCTAGGGTGTGCGCCTATTGCCGCAGGCAGGGGATTTCGGCACAGCAGGCTCTCCTGCTGAAAGGGCACTGTGCCATCCTGGCTGCTTTGTGAGCCAGATGCAATGCGCTGCGTGCTCAGAGTCGAGCTGCTGCATCAGCGTCGGCCTGCCTGTGATGCGTGCGCCCAGCAGTGCAGGGAAGCAGCGAGTCTCCTTATTGTCGTTTCCTCAGGGGGCCAGGCCCAGACTGGCAGACCGGCCAGCACCGCACAGTGACCAGCAGCAGCAGCAGCAGCAGGAGCAGAATGTCAAAGCAGCAATCGTTCCCAGCGCCAAAATTGAAAGGGGCTCCACGCAGGCGCCCGACCCTAGCTAATTGCCGCAGCTGCCTTCTTCTTCTTCTTCTTCTTGGGCGCCTCCGCCTCAGCCGCCGCCTCCACAGCCGCCTCGGCCGCGCCCACAGCCACCTCAGCGGCCTCTGCTGCCGCGGCCGCAGCCTTCTTCTTCTTCTTCTTGGGCGCCTCCTCCTCGCCTCCTGCGGTGCGCGGGGCCAGTCCTTGAGCCAGGCGCGTGCAGAGGGCTGCCCAGCACAGCCACCGCAGGCTCCCAAGCCGCCCGGCGGCGCACACCTGCTGAGCACTGGCAGGCAGCAGGCGACTCCCAGACAGGCAGCTTGGCAACATTCGACTCGATGCGGCCCCGGCTCGAGGACAGCGCAGCTCGCTGACGTGCCGCAGAAAGGCGGCGCTCCGTTCCTCCGAGCCCGGCCACAAAGGCAGGCAAACGCGAGTCTCGCGGACGGGAGCCCACCTGGCTCTGCCGCGGCGGGCTCCTCCCCGGCCGCCTCGGCCGCCTTGCGCTTCTTCTTCTTCTTCTTGCCCTCGCCCTCGGCCGCAGCCGCCCCCGGGCCGCCGGCCGCCTGCACGGCCGCCAGCGCCGCCTGCATGGCCGCGACGTTCTTGCCGGGCGCGGTGCCCTCCTCGTAAAAGCGCAGCCGCTCCTCGACCTGCTCGCGCATCGCCTCGCCGAACGCGTTGGTGCTGAAGTCGGCGAAGCAGTCGATCCTGCAGGGGGGGAGGCGATGGTCAGGGCAGCCGGCACTCTGAGCTGCCGGGGCCTCTGCCGGCGACGGGAACAGGTAAGCGACAGAGGAGCTGCCTTGGCGGCGAACAGGCGCTCGGCGTGACAGACGTGGCGGACCAGGCATGGGTGTGAGCGGCTGGGATGGGGCGGTGAGGGGGGCCACGCACCGGGAGGCGATCGAGCACTTGTTGGCGAGGTAGCGCGAGATGCGGCCCTTGTTGCGCTGCTTCGCGCGGCCGATGAAGGAGGAGTGGAAGATGAGGCCGTACTTGGGCGTGTTGCCGCGCGTCTTGAGCGCCCTGCGATGTTGAGGGCGGGGGCTAGAGTCATGGAGAGGGCCGCCGGCACGGGCGCCGGGGGGAAGCTCACGGCCGGGCGTTGGCGCCCCCTCTGAGCCCACGAGCCCACCTCAGCGGCGCCTGGCAGGGCCCTTCAGACTCCTAGGCGGGCAGACAGCAGGTAGACAGCAGCTCCCTCTCCATCGCCATAACCCACGCAGGCAGCAGGGATGCGCATGTGGTGAATGTGCCGCTGCCAACAGCCCCTCCCCGGCCCGCGGCTGGCAAGCAGCTTCCAATGTCCGTGCCTGACAGCGCCCGGCTCCCCGGTCGGCTCGGGCAGAGGGGCCACCTGAACAGCGCCTTCTCCGCACCAAGGATCTGGACGGTCGAGGCGGGGTACTTTGCCAGGTTGGTCAGGGATCCCGCATGCGAGATGAGGCGCGCGCCGACGACCTCTCCGATCAGGCTGGACAGGTTGGGCGCGACCAGCGCCATCTTGGACAGCAGGTAGCCGTGCAGCTGCTGGCGGTAGGCGGCCAGCGAGATGACGCGCGCCGCGAACGTCTGGATGTTGAGCAGGTCGATCGGCGAGATGTCCTGCCCCATGCTGCTGCGCGCGGCCTCCAGGATGTCCTTGGCCTTGTCGGCGTCGCCCGTCACCTCCTCCAGGCCTGCGGGCGGGCGGTTGGCGAGTGGCTGCTGAGCCTGGGCGGCGGCAGCAGGCGCCCGGGCCGCGGGTCGCTGAGCAGCAGGGGCTGTCTGCGCCTGTCTGCGTGTCGCCACCTGCCGGCTGCCCCCCCAGCAGCTGCCGGCACCCACCAGGCTTGGCCCAGCGACTCGGGATGTTTCTGCACGTCCCTGCCAGCCAGCCGGCCGCACCCGACGCTGGAGGGCTGGGGGCCTGGCGGGGCTGGGGGGCGCACGCGGCAGGTCCTCCTCGGACAGCGTCGACTTGTCCTTGATCAGCAGCGCGAGCTGCGCGTACTGGTAGTTGTCGGCGGCCAGCTTGACGAGCTCCGGAAAGTGCCACGAGTACCACTCGCGCACGCGCATGACAAAGGTGTTGACGTCTTTGTCGAGCGTGTCCAGCAGGCTGATGGCCTGGATGATCATGTTGTCCACGCGGTGCACGTTGAACTGGACCTGCGGCAGGGGCAAAGACGCGGCGGGGCTCAGGCGGTGGCGGTTGCGAGGGGGCAGGGATGGAGGTCGTGCCGCAGAAACGGGGCCTATCTGGGGCCCAGTGAGGAGAGGCTGGAGCGGAGGCAGTGCCTTGGAGCGCGAGTAGGAGTGGGCCAGGCCCAGCTGCGCGCTCTTCAGGTCGAGCTCGGACAGGTTGCCGACAAAAGAGGCGAAGTGTTGCCGGATGCCACGCAGGACCTCGCCCGTGTACTCGTTGCATGCGCAGGCGATGCCCGTAGCCTCCTGGATGCCGCTGCCCAGCTTGGCGTCCGCAACGCCCAGCGTGAACTTGCTCTTCTTGCCCTGCTTGACCTGCCGCACCGCCGGGACACGGCATGCTGAGCGCTTGCTGCGCCCTGATTTGGCACCGCAGCACGCGGTTGAGTTGACGAGCGGTGTCAGGGTGCACGGAGGCCACCTTTGGCAGGTTCATCTCCAGGAACTGCTTCAGCTCATCCGTCAGGCCGCCCTCGCTGATGCTGGTGATCTGCGCCAGCGCCTCGGCGGCCGCCTTGAACGGCTGGAAGGCGGTCAGCTTGACGGCCCGCCCGAAGCGCGCAAGGTCCAGCACGCTCTGCTGCACGGCCGCCGAGGAGGCGCCGATCTCGTCCAGGCCGGCCCCCTCGAACAGCGCATAGCCGACGGCCGACTCGTACAGAAAGTACGAAGTCGCCATGGCTGCAGGGGCCGCTCGCCCAGGCCCCCGCACCCCAGGCCTGGCTGCGGCCGCCTCTCACGCCACAAGTCGCCGCCGCTGGTAGGATGCAAACGGTGCCAGCGGCTCGACTCGACAGCGACCCTCTGACAGGAGGAAGCCTCCGCAGCTGATACGTCAACGCGCGTTCTCCTGCTCGCGACGCAAGGTTGGCGCTGCGGAACGTAACCCGGCCGCGACAGCGAAATGTTGGATTGCAGCAAAGCCGTTCCGGATAATCAAACACGCGTAGACATTGCTCGCTTGCAGGTTTCCACCTGCCGCGCGCGCATCGGCTGCTTTTCCAGCCTGAGACACGTTCGCGGGCGGTCTACGAGCGCCCAGGGCCAAGCAATAGGACACGCCTGACCTCTAGGAAGCACCTCTGCTCAGCGCGAGTCCAGAGAGGGGCACACGCGCGCCAGGGACGCCGAGCGAACCGAGTGGCGCGCATCGCGCTCTGGCGTGCGAGCCAGAGGCGCGCCGTGCGAGCCGGGCGCGATGACTTTCCTGATGGGGGCCCGGCTGCGGGTGGCTGAGTACGTCGGCCACCACCTGCTGTTCAAAGACCGGGTACGCCTGTGCCCACATGCAGCACATGCCCGAGTCGTGGCTGTGCCGGGAAAGGGGCGCAGCAAGGCTCAAGCCGGTCGCAGGTGTACACCCACGAGGACTGGGCGTACCAGAAGACGTGGAAGAGATACCTGCCGCGGCCCATCACCAGGCAACCGGCCCCCTCCCGTCAGGCCACTGTTTGAGGCAGCTTGTTGCCATTTGCCAGCTGACTGCGGAGTGATCGACCCCTGACATCCCCTGAGACTGCAGCTTCCGCGTCTTCTGGGGCTTCTCCGTGGTCGTCATCTCGCTGACCATCTGGGCCGCGCTGATCTGCATCTACCACACCTGGCTCGAGGCACGGCCTCCCTGCTCCGCCTCCCCTGCCCAGAGGGCCAGGCACCCGTGCGGCCGCTCACCGAGGCCGTCTTCCGCCTCTGCAGCACATCGGCGCCCCCCACTTTTGGAACGACATCCAGCAGCTGTGGCAGCCGTTCAGCCTCAGCAGCTTCTGCCTCGCGCTGCTGCTGGTGCACCGCACGACCGCCAGCTACAACAGGCGCGCCGCCCTGCAGGCCCCTGCCTGCTCGGCAGCCCGCCCCAGAGCCACACTTGACGGGAGGTTTGAACCCGGGAAGGGAGAAAGGAAGTCCTGGCTGGAAATGGTGCCGATGGCGCGGCTTATCAATACCGCTCGTCTCACCCCCCTCTCTCTCCCATAGGAGGCCCAGCCGCCGGGTCATCTGCAGGTGGTGGGAGGCGCGCACGGTGTGGGGCTCCGTCCTCAACGTCGTCCGCAACCTGATGCGCACCGCCGCCTCGCCGTGGGGCTTCCCGCCCGGCGAGCGCGCGCTGCTGGAGATGTACGCGCGCTTCGTCATCGCCATGCCCTACCTGCTCAAGGCGCACATGAAGGCGGCGCCGTACGCGCCCGACCTCGAGACGCTGCTGCTGCCCGAGGAGCTGGCCTACCTGCGCGAGGCCAAGCACCCCTGCCTGCGAGCGGCGCAGGTGCCCCCGCCTCCTGCCTGCCTGGGCCCGGGCCGGCACGGGAGGCACCTACTGCATGTGCCTGGCAGGCCGGCCGAGCGCAACCATCGGAGTGCAAGCGTTCTTGGAATGCTCTGCCTGAAAATTTTGCTGCCTCGGGTCTCCCCTGTGTTTTCACCTCGCCTGCCGCGTCCGCCCCTGCTTGTTCAGGCGGCAGCATCTCGCTCTGCCGCACGCCAGCCTCTGCCGCCTGCGGCACCAGCTGCGGCCAGCCCAGGCACGCCCGCCCACGAGCCGCCTCCCCCTCCTGCTCGGCAGGTGGTCTCCTCCATCATTGGCCGCGCGATGCCCGGCGAGGAGTACAAGCAGACGCGCGTGTGGATCGACGAGCAGCTGACGCTGTACATCAACAACGTCGGCGCCTGCGAACGGATATTCAAGACCGCCATCCCCGTCGCCTTCACGGCGAGCAGCCCTCCAAAACCACACCCTCCCCCTTCCGCCTCGGCCTGCGTCGCCGCGGACGCAGGCTGCTACCTGTTCACGCATACAGGGCCGGCCAGCCTGCCTGCGGGGCAGGCGAGGCAGCCGCAGCGGAGACATATGACTGCCGCATGTGGCCCTCTGGGTCCCATCAGCCTGCCTGTGGCGGAGCCCATTCTGCGACTGACTGGCAGATGCGCTCGTCCCCCCCCTGCAGCGGCACCTCACGCGCTTCCTGCTGGTCTGGCTCATGCTGCTGCCGTTCGCGCTGTGGCCGGTGGTGCGCGCTCCCCCAGCCCAGCTGCTCCCGCTGCTGCCTCGGCAGGGCCGCCAGGGAGCCTGACACCTGCTCGCGAGCCGCAGATGGGCTGGGCCACACCCGCCGTCGAGGCAGTCATGAGCTTCTTGCTGGTCGGGACCGAGAACATAGGTGCGCCTCGCCAGGGCCAAGGCATTTGCCCTTCCAACGATGGGACAATGCCATGCCGATGTCAGCTCGCTCGGCTGCCCCCAGCGGCTGCGCAGCTTTTTCGACTGCAGCGGCGCAGATGCTGGGCGGCAAACAGGCTAGGGAGGAGCCAGAGCCAGGCCGCACCCAGCTGCTGAGGGGTTGTGGGGCGCACGCGCGCGCAGGCATCCAGGTGGAGGAGCCGTTCTGCATCCTGACGATGGACGCCTTCTGCACGGGCATGGAGGCGTCGGTGGTCGAGATCATGGAGACATACCGCAGTGCGCCCCCACCCCCCATCTGCCAGGCTGCTCTGCGAGCGGCTCGCAAGCGCAGAGGCATCCGGCAGCCCCCGCTGCCTGCACTCCAGGCTGCTGGCAGCGGGAGCGTGGTCACCCACCCAGCCCGCGGGCAGCGCACCCGCTCTGCCCAGCGGCAATGGAGGCCGGCAGCTGACGCATGCGGCCGCCCCCGCCAGGCGCGGACGCGATTGTAGAGGAGCTGGGCGTGCAGGGCAAGCCGCAGGGCTTCCACCGCGACAAGGGGCCGATGACGCCGTCGTCGCGTCGCGTGTCGCGTGACGTCGGCCTGCCGCCGGAAGACGACCAGTCGGCCGGCAAGGGCAGCAGCCAGAGCTCCGAGCGGTCCAGCCGCAGCACGGGAATGCGGCCGGTGCGCATCAAGCCGCCGCCGCCGCTGGAGCCCTACACGACCATCAATCTGGGCGCCGTGCTGTGATGCGGCCGTTCCTCCCTGCTGCCGGTTGGCGACCCCCCCGACGGCTGATTTGGCACCCGGGCATTGCTCCAGCCCATTGCCAGGTTGGGAGGTTGTGACACTGACTGGAGCATTGGACAAGACAGGCGCTGCTGGGCGCGCCGCCATTGCGGGCGGCAGTCCCTTTTCAGGACTTTTCTCTCCCTGTGGTCTTAGTGTAGGCATGCGAGGGACCAATTGCGAGTGTGAGAGAGCGCGAGGGTAGCTTAGCCTGGGTGATCAGCCCAGTTGCGGCTGTGTCGCTCAGCCCTTGGTGACTGCAGCACTTCAGCGCCATGACCGGGCAGCCATGACACCGGGATTACCCCCAGCCATTTCATGATTCTGTAAAACTTACTAGTGACCCAGCCAATACGTGCACATGCCTCCTGAAGATGCCCAGCCTGGAACAGATGCCCTCCCCCAGGCTCAATAAAACAGAATAATCCAGCACCTGGCCACAATTACGCGCCAAGCCGGGAACGCCAGAGGTGGACAAGAATTTCGTTAGCTGCCCCATTCACCTGAACGTCTGGCAGTGGAGGCATGTCTGCCGGCATGCGTCAGCTTTCAGCATGCGCCCTGCTGGCGACCATCGCGGCCGCAGCCGCGACTGCAGCGCCTCCATTCTGCCGAGGATCACCTTGCCCACCTTACTCCGTTGAATCGACCACCCCCAGCTACGAAGTGCGCTTGTACGAGTCAGTCACATGGGCCAGCATCAACGTCACGGGCGCGGACTCCCGCGTCGAACTGGCGCTGGCCAAAGCCAGCGTGGTGAGCTTTCTACCCCATGATGTTGAGACCAATGGTTTGCCTGCGCACAAACTATGGTGCTGACTCTTGTTGCTTTACACCCCTGTGCTGCAGCCTCTGGAGCGCTACATCAAGGGCAAGAATGCAGAGGGCGTCACCGTCGCTTCGGGCAAGCCAGTCGCCGTGTGTGCGGCGCCCAAAAATAAGTTCACCGAGCTGGAGCCCGAGTTCGCGGTGTCCTTCTTCCTGCCGGACGTGACAGCGGTGAGCTTCTATGCTCGACCCTCAATCGGTGGCCGCGCCTGCTGTGGCCCATCGACCAACTTCCTGGCACTGACTTGCAGGAGTCTGCGCCGAAGCCCGAGTACAAGAACATCAGCGTCCACAGCACACCGGGCGATACACAGGTGTATGTGTACCAGTTCGGCGGCTTTGCCACGACTGGCAGCGTCCTGAGCAGGTAGAGCCTCTGATTTTGCCATCGCTGTGCTGCCTATGCGACCAGCAGCCAGCCAGCAGAGCCTCGCTGGGTGCTCAGTGCTGCTCCCACTGCTGCTGCAGTGCTGCCAAGCTGGCGACCGCCCTGGAGGAGGACAAGCTCTCCTACGAGACCGGCTTCTTCTTCTTCATGGTCTACGACGCCCCCTGGCGGCTCACTGGGCGGCACAACGAGATCTGGATGCTGCCCAAGTGGCCCCAGCAGGCTGCCGTCTGAGCGTTCACCCTTGCCAGCCGTCGCTTCTCTGCCACAGCTAGCCGCCGTCAGACAGCCCACTTCGCCTCTAGTCAGTGCTTTGCAGTGCCTTGGCTCGCACGTGCTTCGATGGCCACTCTGAACGTTCGATGGAAAGCGGTCACACAGAGACCACCCACGCCACCACAGCCGCCAGCAGGCAGGCGGCACCTCGCTCCAAACGCCGCGCCTGAGGCCCCTGCGGCCGCACGCAGCCGGCTCAGCCAGGCATTCCTCGTCTTGGCCAGGCCGGGCCGCTGGGGAGGGGGGGCGGGCGCGCGCCTGCGGCCCGCTCAGCGGTAGCGCCGCAGCGACTTGCGGTTGTTGCGCTTCCAGGTCGCGCGCACGGAGGGGCGCAGCTTGTTGGCGCCGTGCCCCTTGGTGCGCAGGCCGCGGTAGTGCTTGCCGGCGCTCGTCAGGCCGCGCAGCTCGCGGTGCTTGTGGACCGGGTTGCAGATCCAGTTGATGCGCGCGTCCTGCCAGGGGGCGGGCCCAAGCGCGATTAGTAATGGGCGGAGGGATGTGCCATCCCACATACAGGCAGTGCGGCCCATGTTGCTTCCGAGCGGCATTCTGGGGCCCCCGCAGACTGCTTGCGGCTGTCGTTGAAAGTGCAGTGCTGGCTGCGATTCGGCAGCGCCGCCCGCCCTCAGCCCAGATGCCAAGGGACGGGTGGCCCTGCTGTGCTGCGCCGACGCCTGCTGGCCACCATTGGGAGCAGCGCACCCGGCGGATGGCGTTGTGGTGCGGGTCGACCAGGATGACCTCGAAGAACTTGTAGGTCGAGTCCTGTCGCAGCGCCAAGGAGGGGGGTGAGGCAGCTGCGGGTGGCATCGCTGGCGGGGGCCGCGCTCGAGGCAGAGGGGGTGAGGGAGGCACCTGGTTCACCCAGTAGGAGTTGAGCACGCGCAGGCCGCCCAGCTTGCGGCCGGCGCGCTCCTCGGCGATGCTCTTCAGGTTGCGCTTCGGCTTGAGCTGCGTGATGCCCTGGTTGACGGGCTTGCCGTACACGATGCCCTGCAGCGGCGGCGCTCAGCCGTCAGAGGGCCTGGCGGTGCGGAGCAGGCGGCACGTCGGGGCCGCTGGGACGAAAGGGCGGCAGCATTCCCCGCCGGGCCTCACCTTGTGCACCGGCTTCTTGCGGCCGCCTCGCCGCACGCGGACGCGGTAGACGACATAGCCCTGCTTGGCCTTGTAGCCCAGGCGACGCGCCTTGTCCGGCCGGCTGGGGCCCGTCAGCCGCACCAGGCTCGGCAGCTGGCGGTACTCCCAGCAGCGCACGCGCAGCAGGAAGCGGAGCACATCGCTCTGCTTCTTCTTCCACAGCTCCTCCACGTACTGCGCGCAGCAGGGCAGGCAGCTCTCATCGAATCGCCTTGCCTCCGGCCCGATACCGCCGCCAGCCGGCAGACCATCCAGCAAGTCGTCGTGCTGCATTGATTCTGTGCAGCCGCCGCCCCAACGCAGCGCAGGCTGGGCCCGCAGCCGCTCGCTGCCCTTGCAAGCGCCGATCTGCGGCTGCGCCCCGGCAGGCGGCGCGATCCCGCGTGCGGTCGCGCCACAGAGCTTAAGGTCACGCAGACCGGGCACCCATGCACGACTCCAGAGCACACAGTGTCCGTCGGCGCCCAGGGTGTTTCGCCCAGTGGATGGCGGCGAGCGGTGCATCCAAGCGGTCCACGGGTGGTTGGGAAGGGATCCAAGGAGCGTGATGATGCGGAGCGCACCGTGTAGGCCCCCATGGCGCCCGCACTGGCTGTGACAGTCGAGCCGCCGGACTGGCGCGAGGACCCTGAATGAGGGCTTTGGCCAGGCAAGCACGCGGAGCGGGGAACGCCCAGATGCGCCCAAACTTTGCTGAGACACAGTTGAGATCGGCGCCCTTTTTTCCGCCTGCAGTGCTTGCTGCCTCCCCACACGCGCGCAGCGATTCAAGGTCATCTGCATTGCCCTTCCGCGGCGATTGCCTTTCGCCGCGCCAGGAAGCCTACGTCTATTACAATGCTCTGCGGGATACCTCCATTGCCTCTCAGCTTTGCCCAAGCTATATTCAAGTGCCCGGCATGCCATGCGAACACGCTCCCGCCCCCTTCTGACCGCTAGAGCACAAGAAGCTTGCAAACTCATATTGTGTGCCATGCTAATTGATCACATAGAGTGCGTTTACAGCTCTTTTACTTGTCGTCCCGGGCAGCTCGATAACTAGGCCTGTCGCCCCGAACACCTGGCCCACTGGAGGCCGGCTTGCGCCAGTACAATACCATGCGACATGATAGTGCTGTACCGGCACTACACACCGCACATTGCGGCGGCATTGCGGCGGTGATTGATGTGCCAGTCTGGCGCGCGCATGTGTGCGCTGACGCACTCGCAAACGAGTTTGTTTTCCAGCCGAGTCGTTTGCTCGGCGTTTCCGTTTGAGATATCGTTCCAGCTACTCTGGTGCTGTAGCCCGTCACTCCACTACGCGCAGCCGTACAATCCAACGCCCGCCACGCTAGTGGGCCTCCAATCCGCGCGGCAGCCGGTGCGCGCGCTGGCCTTCCGTACACTGATCTAAACAGATCACAGTCCCGAGACGTAATCAGCGCGGGCACGCGGTCGCTGCTGCGTTTCTCGCGAGGGGAGCACAGTCCCGAGGTGCCCATTGTGGTGATCGCTGCGACACCAGTGCGCCGCTCCAGCCGTACCAAGTAGAGTACCCAGCTGCCGAGCGAGCCGAGCGGGCTTCTGGGCCTGTCGAGCAACAGACGCAGATGGGGCGCCAGTTTCGGCAGCACCGCACGGGCAGCTGATGGTCGGCGCCCTTCACAGCCGTGTGGCGCGGCTGCAGGCGGCCCGGCGCCCAGCATGGATGGGCGGGCGCTGGGCGTCGTCTGGCTGCTGCTGGCGACCGCCGCCCGCCTGCAGCCTGCAGCTAGTGCGAACCTGGGCAGCCAGCAGTCAGGCTTTGTGACCTACTACAGTGCAGAGGCGCCAGCGCCGGCACCCGCACGGGGGCCTCCAGCCGCCGCAGCAGCGGCGCCGCGCCTCAGCCGGCCGATCCTGGCGCCGGGCGGCGTCCTCAGCCAGCAGCTGGATGCGGGCGCCTTTGCTCCAGCCGCTCCAGACGCGGCGCCAGCGGCAGCGCCCGAGGCGGCGCCGGCCGCTGCGCCGGCTGCAGCCCCAGCGGCGGGGGACGACGGCGGGGCGTCCGCCACCGGCGCCTGTGGTTATGGGCGGCTACCGGCGAGCCAGTGGCCGTACGGCAACTTTGTCTCGCTCGCACCTAACAGCTCGATCGCTGGCGCGATCGGAGCGAACAAGGACGGCTGCGGACAGTGCGTGCGTGCGACCTGCACCAGCTCGGCGCGCCCCCTCGCCCTCCAGCAGCCTGCCTCCCCGTCCTTTCTGTCTCCCCGTCCCCTCCTGCCGACTCGGCAGCTGCCAACAAGAAGAGCCGGTCCTTGCAGAACTGCGCGCTGAACTCTTCTGGCGGCGTCGTGCTGTTCGTGACCGACGCATGCGATGGCTGCGCGGCCAACCAGCTCAACGTGCCCGCCCCCGTCTTCCTGCGCTACTTTGGCTCCTCCCTCTCGCTCGGCCGAGTCAACGTCACCTATCAGCAGGTGCGCAGCAGCAGGAGGGAAGCAGGGCGGAGAGGGGCTCCTGTGAACGCCAGAAAGCATGCAGCCCAATGAGCCATGAGCACACAAATCGGACGCGGGCACTGGCAGCTGTCGTGCTGGGAGGCACCCAGCATCTTAACCAGGTGGGACTGGGCGGCGGGGCTGCTGCATGCTGCGGGCGGCCGCAGCGGGCGTCTGAGGCGGGCCGATGCTGCGGCCGGCAGGTGGATTGCGACCCGCCGGGCAACATCCAGGTCAAGGTGATGGACGCGCGCGCGGGCGACGGCGGCTACCTTGCGCTCACGCTGCTTTCGGTGCGCCCGCCTGGCCCCGCAGCCGCAGCAAGCGCTTGATTGAGGGGTCGAGATGGGGCTGTTGG